>JAFIRS010000586.1:0-102500 GCA_018342105.1 Gonioctena quinquepunctata | reverse complement strand
AAATAGAAAATACAAAAAAAAATATTTTATTTAAAAAAAAAACGTGGGGTGCATGGTATCATTAATTACATAGTACATTACACACCTAGGGCAGTAAAGTAGGAAATGTCTCAGATCACAGGTAATTGTTGGCCGAGGCGATACCATGCACCCCACGCTTTTTTTTTAATAAAATAATTTTTTTTTCTCATTTTCTATTTTTTTAGTCTGGTTTTCTATAAAAGCATGTTTTTTAGTTTTTTTAAACTATTATTTATTATTTAGCATCCATATTCTCCAAAATTTTTAGGTTAAACATGTGTCCAATAACTGTGCTGTGAAAGGGAACACATGTAGTTATTGGCCAGGGTGTCCAATAATAAAAAATTACAATATATAGTAGATTTACATATTATATTGTACAAATTGTAGGGAAAAGTACAGTCTGTGAGCAGAAATATTTCGGTTAACATTTGAGTTACCTATACAGTTACTGTCAACATGTCCCATTAACTATTTTTCAAGTGTTTTTTGATTTTTTTAAGATGGAATATTTTGTTAAAGAAAAATCTATCATAAAAAAAATTTAAGACAAGCTTTTATTCGAATGCATTAAAAAAGAAAAAATTATCTCTTTAATTGTTTGACCTAGGTTATTCTGTGAGTGGCAGATTCAAAATCTTGCGCGCAAGAATACCTATTTTATGTTCGTGCAAGGTTTTTGAATCTGCTATTCACAGCATAACCTAGGTCAAACAATTAAAGAAATATGTTTTTCCTTTTTAGTGTATTCGTATAAAAGCTTGTCTTAGTTTTTTTTTTTCATTTTTATTCAATTCTTTTTAGTCATTAATTCATTGAATTCTGATTAAAATGTATAATCTCCGACCCCAAAAAAACCCACATACTAATTTTGAATGGAATCGGACCATAATAACAAAACGTGTCGTCATCTTGGGTCTGCCATAATGAATTTTGACAAAAACGTCATGATGTCCGATCCCAAAAACTCCCACACACCAATTTTGAATAGAATCGGGCTATAATCACAAAACTCATTGCCATCTTGGGGAGATGCCATCTGGAGTTTATGAATTTTGACAAAAAATTCGTGATCTCTGTCCTTGAAAACCCCCACATACCAATTTTGAATAGAATCAGAAAACTCATCTGCCACATTGGAACCGTCATTTTGTGTTTTCTCTAGCAAAAATTCCATCATGCATCGTCACCGGAATTATGAACACCTGCCAAATTTCACGTAATCGGACAACTATAAGGTGACAGTGAAACTAAATAAAAGCTTGTAAAATTGATAATCTTCGACTAAATTCATAAACTGTAACCCCGACATAGCAATTTTGAATAGAAACGGTCCATATTCACAAAACTTGTCCGCCATTTTGGAGCCACCATCTTGAATTGATGGGATGGTCTAGAAATGGCCTAGGTGTCGGTTTTAGTCCGCACATCAAAAGATACTGGGCCAGCGATGGCGTTACACGTCCACACATGGCCGATCGCTCAGTTTGAACGTGGTCGAGAGCAGACATTTTTGTTTTGAAATTTAAGTGTAACCAACAATGGCTTTACTTGACCAGTGACGAAACAATGAAGTTCATCGAATTAATTCAAGCCAAAGATATAATATGAAATCCAAAACTGGCCATCTGATGGGCGATCGTGAGAACTGAATGGCCCATGTAGATGCGGTACAACCATCGCTGGGCCATCTGATGGGCTATTGTGTATAAAGACCTTAAGATTTGATTACACATATCAGGACAGGTGAAACTAGATAAAAGCTTGGAAAATGAAGTTATTTTTTGTAATAGCAAACAGAAAACAACTACTTTCACTGTTAAATCCAGCCTGGACATTGAACTATATCTGATAGATATTGTTCAGAAAGTGAAAATTTGCATTTTTCATTCAGGCAGTTTTTTTATTTTCTTATCCAGTGTTAATTAAGACTATCTGACTGAAAATGTTCACTTTCAGATTTTTCCTTTTGAGTAAGTGACCTTTCACAATATCTATCAGATATTTTCCAATGTCCAGGGTAGCTTTAGCCGGGAAAGTAGTCGTTTCCTGACAGATATTACAATAAATATCAAAAAAAAATTTCAGAAAAATCTTTTAATTCAATATTCAACTGAGAATGTTTCCCTTTTCAACATGAATACCTCCCAAGAGGTTATCTTGAACGATGGTGACTAAACTTTATCTTTCAGTTCATATTTTGGAACAACTCAATTTACATAATTTCTTTTGCCAAAAACGATTATTTCAAAAAGTCTGAAGGAGAAGTGACATAACTTTATCTGTCAGACTAGATAAAAACGGATCATTTTCACTTCCAGGAGAAAGAAAACACAAACAAAAAATGAAAGAAACATGCGAAAAACATTCGGGCATCCCAATTCTTCAAAAGCAGTGATAAAATTAATATATTTTGAAAGCAGTGTATTTTTTGTTGAATATAGATGTTGAGCCTGCACAACTGGCAGAACAAGATATATTTCTTACCGGATTCCAGTCCTGCAAGTCCTCAAAACATCCCCGCTTCCCCATTAGTTTCCTGTATAGTACCATAGGAAAATTAACTGCGAGTATCACGTTATTGTATATAGCCAACCCCAAAACTATTCCAATCAAAGTAAACTGAGCATCACTCTCGAAACTGGTCGGATTAAACCAAACAGTCTGTGATTCCAGTTGTACTGCGAACATTGCGTAGTCCGGATTGAATATTTCTTCAATGACTAGTTGGAAGAATTCTTTGGAAACACCTCCTTCATCAATACCTTGTTCGCCTTCGAATTCGACCACCAGTTGCTTCTTCAAATCTTTAGGGTTCTCCATCGAAATCATTTCCAGCTAGAGGATATTTAGGTTAGTATATTGTTCATCATGAAGTCTCATTGGGTTTGTTAACTTACCTCAACCAGAGCATCGTCGATAATATGGTCCCTCCTCACTCTCAACTTCAAGAAAGGCTGTGACGGCAATCCTGTGTAGGCCCGCATGGCACTTATCCTTCTTTCAGAAAACATCCGAATCCTGTTATCAAAATAAAGTCCCATCGTCTTTGTGGCAGGGGTCAGGATAAAAGGATAATTCATAAAACTGAATTTACCTATAAAGACAAATTTCCAAAAATGTCTTAACAATTCAAAAATATAAAACAAAAAAAACTTTTTAACAAAAAATTCAACTTACGAAATACGGAACTGAAAAGTAAAAATAAAATAAACCTTCTTAATCTCAATAACTAAGCTCCTAAACTAATGTAAGTAACTAATTTTTAGTCGGCGCCAAACAAACAAGCAAATGAATTAGGTAAGGCATAAAATGATGGCATTGAGTTGCACAGAGTCATTCTGATAATTTTTTTGAAGTAATTTAATGATCTTCGTTGATTGTTCGTTTGGCGCCGACTCAAAATTAGTTACATACATTAGTTTAGGAGCTTAGTTATTGAGACTAAGAAGGTTTATTTTATTTTTTAATTTTTATTTTTCAATTTTTTGTGGCTGAAATCTACTAATTACTACCTATTGTTTTTAATTACTTCCAAAATACTTACTTACCTACCTTACTTCAACTATTACCAGTTAAATAATATGATTATCTACTTTTACTATTTGTTGTAATATAAATGATTTTTGTTGTTCTGATTAGTTTATTTCATTACTTTGTATATCATTCCATCCTCTCGTAGAATATAATGATTGTGAGGGATGTGGAACGGAAATAATGACGGATGTGGAACAGAAATCTGTCATTGTCAACTACATATGTGTGTGCCAATGTTCACAAGTGAAAAATCAATTATCCCCTATTTTTCCAACCGTGGGGGTAGATAATTTCATTCGAAATCCAAATATGAGGTATACCCTATCTATTAAAAAAAGAATCATCCAAATCGAAGAACCCAGTACAAAGGTATGCCTAATAGACTCGGTTAACGGACCAGAATTCAGAGGGTGAGTGATCAATATCCTTCATTTTGCTACCCTTAGGGGTGGATTTCATCCTTTAAATTCAAATGGGACCAACTTCGAAGTACACCCTATCCACTGAAAAAAGAATTGTCGGAATCGGACGTCTCAGTAAAAAGTTATGCGTGATCATACATAAAAAAAAAAATATACGCGTCGACTAGAGAACTTCCTCCTTTTTGGTTTCGTCGGTTAAAAATGGAATTTTATCAATAGAAACAAAAGTTCAAATAAAGTTTCCACGAAATAGCCAATAAACTGCACAACTTATATGTTAATCAGAAACTTGGTTGAACCAAGAAAATAATGATTTAAAAAAAAAAAAAAATCTTAAAAACAATTTTTTCATCATCATAATATTTTTTTATATTTCCATTGTTTCAATAACTAGTTAAGAAATTATTTTTCCTTTAAAAATCATAATTGGCATTTCTCAATAGGATAACAAAAAAATATTTTATTACATTTTTTTATCAATAATTTCATTGTTTATTTTTTTTTTTTTTTTTAAAAATAATTAAAATTACAAAACTGCCATATGTTTTTTTTCTTACATATCTACTTTTTATTACTTTAGAAAAAAATAATTTAGTCAGAATTTGTTTATAACAAATTGTTAAATCAATAAACAATGAAATTATTGATAAAAAAACATATTTTTTTGTTACCCTTATGAGAAATCCCAATGATTTTTAAAGAAATAATAATTTCTCAACTAATTATTTAAATAATGGAAATATAAAAAACGATTATAAACAAAAAAAAATGTTTTTAAGACAAAAAAAAAATAATTTATAAATTTAATAAATAATTTATTAACAAATGACGTAAAAAAAATTCACCCAGCATTATTAATGCCATTGTTAAATGCAAAAACGGCAATAACATAACTTTTGTTGAAAAATTATATTATTTCATTAATTTTTAACTTTAAACAATTATAATAAACAAAATAAAAAACTTTTATTACGTGATCTTCTTGAGTATATATATAAGAAAGGCTCCAAGAAGGAAAAAACGGAGGTCGAAAAAAAACTTATTAGTTAACAATTGTATAACTTTTTGAAAAATCAACATGAGAATTTCTTTTCAACGGAACTATATTCTTTAAAGTGTTGAGATGACAGCATAATTTTTTCAAATGTTTAAATTGATATTTAATACTATACAAAAAGGGAAACATTCTCAATTGAATATTGATAGAAAGATTTTTCTGTGAATTGAAAAATCCACGATTAAAATGAAGTTATTTTTTGTGAATGTCTAACAGAAAACAACTACTTCCCCGGCTAAAGCCATGCTGGACATTGAACTACATCTGATAGATATTCTGAAAAGGCCCTAACTCAAAAGAAAAAAACCTGAAATTGAAAATTTGCATTTTCATTCAGATAGTTATTTGATTTTCCATTCCAGTCTTGATTAAGAACTCATAAAGATGAATGAGGCAAAGAAGAATGTTTTCCAAAGAGAGTACTCACCAGAAATCATTCAGTAACATTGGACGCAGGAGAGACATCGGATTCACTAGGTCTGCAATACATTTTTGTCGATGAAAATCTATTTCACGCTTCCACGATCATCAGGAAGACCGGAAGAAATGGAAAACACATTTTCAAGAAGCAATCTCACTTTGCAAAGATGGAAAAAGTTAGAATCATTTCTTTTGGAGAGACACTTTGAAATTAGTGTTTTCTGACATTAAAACCTGTCATGAAAAAGATGTTCATAAAATCAGATGTGGAATCATCTGACTGAAAGATAAACTTTAGTCACTATCTTCCATCGTCAAGATAACCTCTTGTGGGGTATTCATGTTGAAAAGGGAAACATTCTCAATTGAATATTGATAGAAAGATTTTTCTGTAAATTGAAAAATCCACGATTAAAATGAAGTTATTTTTTGTGAATGTCTAACAGAAAACAACTACTTCCACATCTGATTTTATGAACATCCTGTTTATATTTTCAACAAATCAATCTATCATACCCCATGACAGGTTTTAATGTCAGAAAACACTAATTTCAAAGTGTCTCTCCAAAAGAAATGATTTAACTTTTTCCATTTAAATTTTTTAACTACTTCCACATCTGATTTTATGAACATCCTGTTTATATTTTCAACAAACAATTTCTTCCGGTCTCTCCTGATGATCGTGAAGCTGAAATAGATTTTCGTCGACAAAATGTATTGAAGACCTAGTGAATGCGATGTCTCTCTAGCCAATGTTACTTAATGATTTCGGTGAGTACCTCTTTGGAAAACATTCTTCTTACCTCATTCATCTTTATGAGTTCTTAATCAAGACTGGAATGAAAAATCAAATAACTATCTGAATAAAAATGCAAATTTTCAATTTCAGGTTTTTTTCTTTGAGTTAGGGCCTTTCAGAATATCTATCAGATGTAGTTCAATGTCAGGTGGTTTAGCCGAAGTAGTTGTTTCTGTTAGACATTCACAAAAAATAACTTCATTTTAATCGTGGATTTTTCAATTCATAGAAAAATCTTTCTATCAATATTCAATTGAGAATGTTTCCCTTTTCAACATGAATACCCCACAAGAGGTTATCTTGACGATGGAAGATATTGACTAAAGTTTATCTTTCAGTCGCAGATGATTCCACATCTGATTTTATGAACATCCTGTTTATATTTTCAACAAATCAAACTATACAAAAATTATTTTATGTGGTATACTGTTTTCAGCGGCGGTGCGCCCATGCCGCAACTGCTGCGCTGAGCCCAATTTTATGTGCTGTAAAATCATCGAAATACATTTTTCTACACGTCATTCCGAATCCAGTGAGCCATCGCTTATATTTTTAGGAGCTTTATCAATAATTAACACCATTTCGAATTTGTTGATCTGACTAACATCGCCATTGTTGAGTTAGTATTTATATCCACCTGAAGAAGCTATTGTATAGCGAAACACATGCCATGGTTTTGTAAACCCAGTTCAGTGAAAATCATAGTGAAGTGATTGTCTTTTGTTTGCAAAAATTATTTAATAATGATAATATAAATGTATGTGTGTGTAAAGTGTTAGTATGATATAATTTGTATCATGTTTATTTTTCTGATTCCAAGAATTTTATGATAATATAAAAGACGCCAACTCTTGATTTTTGGGTATTTTCAGCACTCCGATATATTACTTCAAGGAACATGTCAAATAAACACCAACTACATTCTTACCTGTCTCACTCTTGTAAATTGCAAAATCCTTATCCATTTCTACTGTATCGCTAAGAAGTTCATTATAAAATTCGGAGAAAGGTATATAAGGCTTTCGGCAGTCTAATATGTGGACCCCCAGCTCCTCGGCCAGAAGATCTGGATGGGGTAAACTTTTTGGTTTTGACATGGAATCTTCAGTTGAATCCATAACATTCGGACATCTCAGTTCTGGTGATTCCAGTACTCCGGCAAGCATGTTTGCATAGTATAGAATCTAAAAAATCAATGAAAAACAACTCACAAAATTAATCATGTATGGTGGATGTTATAAAATTGACAATATTACAAATTTATAATTCAGTTAGAATATAAATTCAAACATATGAAGCAATTTTAATTATATCACGGAATATCTGATATCGGTAAAAGTATAACTAGGGCACGAAGCCTTGATATTTACTGTATCTCGACACCAATGAAACTTTCCAGCGAGGTTTGTATCTTATCTTTCTTATTCACAATCCTCAATTGAAAATCCGAAAAATGTTTTTAATCAATTTTGATGTTTTGAAACTGACGATTTGAAACTGTTATTGGCATTTGGCTTATCAACAAAACTAAATCATGGTCTCAGGTTTTCCTGATTATTATTGAATAAACAAATAAATAAGTTTGGTGGTGTTTTTAAGTACTTAGCATCTTGGTGAACTTTTTTTTAAACATGCTTTTGGACAGTGCTGCAATAACTTGTATGGAAAGTTTTCTTTTTCAAAGCTCAAAAAATCACCTTCATGAGTTTTGTAGCTGAAGTAATGACATTCTCATCTTGTACAAAAAAATCTCTCTGGAAAGGTGTCATGATGACTCTCAGTGTAATAAGCTGTTGTAGATTTTCCAGGATATTCTTTATACTAGTCCTTGCCACCCCAGACCACATCCTTGCCAATCTGGCTTGAACTTCGACAGAAAGTCTCTGGGAAGCTCTGCATATAGCTGGCAATGCAGTTTCCAAAAAATCCCCCGAACCTGAAACGTAAATTCACAGATTATATATGCAATCACCTAGATATTTATAATTGATGACTTTCTCTGAATGTTTATCATCAATTTGTCATATTTGACCTCTACATGTCTACCATCAGTTGTTATATTTACCTATACGTTGAAATTGATCGTATAAAAATGTATTAATTAATATTTCAAGATTCATTTTCAATTACCCCCTACATACAAATAAACAAATTTTATATCTTTATAATATTAGTATAGATAAGGCATTCCTCCTTAACTATTCATTTCCCATAATTAAAAATACACCAATAATCGTTAAATTATTTGTATTGTCTGCTTAGTCAGTTAATTTGTGTTCAAAATATTGTTTGATTTTGTATTCTTAATTTCCTCTTATAACCGACGAAACCAAAAAGGAGGAGGTTCTCTATTCGACGCGTAAATTATTATTTTTATCATTTTTTTTAATGTATGATCACTCATAACTTTTTACTGAAGCGTCCGATTCCGATAATTCTTTTTCAGTGGATAGGGCGTACTTCGAAGTTGGTCCTATTTGAATTTAAAAGATGAACTCCACCCCTAAGGGTAGCAAAATGAAGGATATTGATCACTCACCCTCTGAATTCTGGTCCGTTAACCGATTCTATCAGGCATAACTTTGTACTAGGATCTTCGATTTGGATGATTCTTCTTTTATCAGATAGTGTATACCTCATAGTTGATCATATTTGGATTTCGAATGGAATTATCCACTCTTACGGGTAGAAAAATAGAGGATAATTGATTTTGAGTCGGGCCAAACAAACAAGCAAATGAATTAGGTAAGGCGTAAAATGATGGCATCGAGTTGGGCGGTGACATTCTGATAATTTTTTTGAAGTAATTTAATGATCTTCGTTGATTGTTTGTTTGGCGCCAACTCAAAATTAGTTACTTACATTAGTTTAGGAGCTTAGTTATTGAGACCAAAGTGGTTTATTTTATTTTTTACTTTTCAGTTCCGTATTTCGTCGGTTTGATTTTTTGTTAAAAAGATTTTATTTTGTCAATTTTTTGTGGCTGAAATCTACTAATTACTAACTGCTTGTTTTTTTATTACTTCCAAAATACTTACTTACCCACCTTACTTCAACTATTACCAGTTAAATAATATGATTATCTACTTTTACTATTTATTGTAATATAAATCATTTTTGTTGTTCTGGTTAGTTTATTTCTTACTTTGTATATCATTCCATCCTCTGATAGAATATAATGATTGTGATAATGACACTAGCTACATATGTGTGCCAATATTCACAAGTGAAAAATCAATTATCGCCTATTTTTCTACCCGTAACGGTGGATAATTCCATTCAAAATCCAAATATGATCAACTATGAGGTATACCCTATCTGATAAAAGAAGAATCATCCAAATCGAAGATCCCAGTACAAAGTTATGCCTGATAGAATCGGTTAACGGACCAGAATTCAGAGGGTGAGTGATCAATATCCTTCATTTTGCTACCCTTAGGGGTGGATTGCATCTTTTAAATTCAAATGGGACCAACTTCGAAGTACACCTATCCACTGAAAAAAGAATATCGGAATCGGACGCCTAGTAAAAAGTTATGCGTGATCATACATAAAAAAAAAAAAAAATATACGCGTCGACTAGAGAACCTCCTTCTTTTTGGTTTTGTCAGTTAAAAAAGTAATATTGAAAGAATAGATTATTTACCAAATGAAAAGGCATTTATCTATACTAATATTATAAAGAGGTAATTTATGGAACTACTGAAATCATTTGAAAAAAAAATCACTAAGAAAAAGCTTAACTATCCCTGAGTAGCATAGGCTATAATTCATTTTTATAAAAATAAGTATTCAGCTCAAAATCTCAATATTTGTAAATTAAGTCAGAAGAAAAATTGTGTATTTGTTTGTTTGTTCGAGCATCATGCAAAAGCTACTGCGCCGATTTTGATGAAACTTTTTGTGTTTGAAAGCTTGTGATTAGACTTAAAAACAAATATGTATTTTATCTAGCTACGATGATGGGAACCGGAGATATTACAATAAAAACCCTCGTTTTTCACATCAAAGTGCAACAAATAGGAGGTGAGCTACCATTTTAAGTATATCTTCCAGTTGTATAGGCAGTGTCCGCCAAAAAGTATGTACCATATGGGACAAAAGTTAATTATTGGAGTATTGGAAAAAATATTCTGGGGAAAAGTTTGTGCATGTCCGATTACCTAAAAATCAATTTTGGCACATGTCACCTAATCGCTAGCATGACGGCAAATTGAAAAAAATTGATATGAAAAGGCGAAAAGTGGGGTAAGATGGCAAGATATCAACAAAAATTATTTGAAAAAGTTACTTAGAATTCAATTTTATGCACAAGAGATAATTCGAAAAAATTGGAAATAGCAATTTTTTTTTAAATATTTTCCATCTATTTAAAAATATCAAATTTTTTTCTTATGAATAGCTTGACTATACTGAAACATTTGCATTTCAATGATAATGACAGAACTTTCCCATTTTCTCCTCACCAGAGGGCACTATATTTAAAAAATAGGATTTTGTCAGAACCCTTGCTGTTACAAATCTCAAAGTGATCCAGAATTTTATATTAAAAATTATCTTTAGACGAAAAAAACGATCCTCGACAAATGCACTTAATATTTGGTCATTTTATTTTTTAACAATTTTAATATCTGCCTATAAGAGGTGTCATTGTCAGCAAACATTCAATCATGGTTACAATACACGCGGCACGTTGAACCAACTACTCGTTACACCACTTAACAACAAGAACATTAGTCACCGTTTTGTAACATATATTCAACCTAAAGCATATAATCTATTACCTCTCGCCATTCAAAAATATGCTAATCTCAAGAAATTCGCTTCAGCCATTAAACTTTATATCTATAGTAATTATAGGGACTTCTTGAGAATTATAGAAACATAAAAAAATTCTATATTTATTATTATTCACCAACTTACAGCCTTGTTAACTGCACTGTTGAATTTTGATTCACACAATGACTGCCTATTGTAATATGTTTTTACTCTGTTCCTATTAACCCTCCATTTTTATATTGTTTATACTGTTCAGTTCCTTCTTCCTATTTCTGACTTTAATGCCCGTATGCACCGTAGGCTAATTTCGCAGATTAGTTACGGAAACCTGGATTAGATTATTGTTCATTATGCACCGCAAGAAAAATCTGGTTTAAGCTTCAGATTTTCTGATCGGTCAACGAAGCGTGGTTTAGCGAATGACGTCTATTATTTTGAGTGTTGAGTTTTTTTGCAAGTTTTTCATTATTTCTGGATAAAATGGAGGACGAAATATTCATTGATGATGACCTAGATATCCTCGATATCATCTTTGGTTTTCCTCGTCTACGAAAGGAGTGATTATTTCGACACTATGGACAATTATACATTGTTTCGAAGATTTCGACTTACAAAACCTACAGTTCTCAGCTTCCTGGAAAACATAGAAGACGAAATTGGATTCCAAAATGATTTGTAAGTTGATGAATGCAAGGGAGTGTCTGTCCTTGTGTCTTGTTGGCTAGTAGATTACCCCACCTCATGCACCTTCACCCAAAACAACTTATTTTATGGAGAATGCTCCTTGGCTACATAAATAGTTTTTCGGTGATTTGAGGTGTAGTGGTATAACGGCTACTAGCGGGTATCTAATCTACTTGTGCGGGGCATCAAAGTACAATCGGAGATTTTATTGGCTGCCATCAGACGACAGTTTCCAGGAATCTTCCGTATCTCGCTTCCAAGCTTGAGATTTATCATCATTGGAAACTTTGTTTATTATTTTGTCCTTGATGATATTAGCGTGTTTTAAGAGTACTCTCATGAGACTCTGCTTTTCTCCCGGAAAAAAATTGGGGATTCTTTTTGTGTTTTCACCATCAGTCATTTTGAAAATAGAAATCGAAACTGACAATTTTGACGTTTCATCATTTCCAACTATCAAAGAATACGTTGTCAGATTTCCAATCTCAATTATTTAATCTGCTGACGGTGCATAGCTACGGGCCAAAGATTACAAAAACGGGATTGGGGAACTAGAGTTAGAACTGACAAACGGTGCATTCAGGCATAAATTGTCTATGTTTTCATGTTATGCTGTTTTTTTTTTTTTTTTTCTCACTACACAATTCAAGTGTGTACTCACTTAGAGTGTGGGAAAAAAAAAACATTTGAACTTTTTTTTTCTTCTAATTATTATCAGTAGTATTATAATTGATTTGTATTGTTGGAATGTATAGCAAAACGGCTAAATAAATAAATAAAAAAAAATACATTGGTTCGTATCTAACAGTTATATCAGAATTCCACGACCATTGTGATGACATGACACTTCAAAAACATGGTGTTTTCCAGATTATAATCAAGTTCCGATGATAATCGTGGATGAGCGTTTCACTTCGCACAAAAACATGTAAATTATAAGTCTCTTAAATTTGACTCACTAATATTTCATTCTGAATATTTTCACAATTTTTTTGGCAAATATAAACATCGAAAATAAACCATACTGAAATGAAATCAGGTTCATTCAGTGATCTACATCGGTGTCCGTGAACATATTCCTCAATTATGTCACAAAATTCACTTTCCAAAATACTATTTCGTGTGCTATTCAAACAAATACCTACCTACCTACTTATTTATCACATCAGGATTCTATAATAGAAGAGCATAGTAAAATTCCTTCTTTTCCACAAAATCAAAATGTAGTACACCAAACATGCTTTCTTGAGTATGAATTGCACCAGAACATGAAATTTTGATCTCTTGAAAATAGTCAGTGTTTAAGTATTGCATCAAAATTTCACTCATATTCCACAAGATAGCCATGGATTTCATTTGACAGAAAATACGTAAACTTATTGCAACAAAAGTCTAAGTAAGAACTCCATATTTATACATTTAAAAAAAATAGTGTCCTTACAAATTTTCAAAAACCAACTGACAGCTAATTCATCCATTAAATTAGTAAATATAATATATAATAACAACTAACAACTAGTCACTATCCATACCCATCTGTAAATTGTTGTTTTCTCGGGATGGTTATTTTATATTATTTTATTTTTTATCTTATTCTATTTTATTTTACCTTATTTTAAATTTTATTGTTACGATAATTTTAACTTTTGTATGTCTATATGTTTGAATATATATGTTGCATTGTGTGAGTCTATTTTGTATGTGTTATGTATATGTATGTATATATATATATATATATATATATATATATATATATATATATATATATGTATATGTATGTCTGTGTAGATATTCGTAAACTTGATTCATGTGTTTACTATCATGCACTGTGTATATGTCTTTACTATCAATTTTGTATATTAGGACTTCCTACTTCAAATAAAGATTTCATAGTGACATTGATTATACCAGCATGTTTTTGGTTGATTATGTCGAAGTCAACAAGAAAAGATCGAAATTGTTTTGATTGTGGGAGAAAATTACAAAAGCTATAGAGAAGCCACACCGATTTTCAACGAGAGGCGTACCAATAAAATTATTTCACATGTAACTGTTGGAAGAATTGTTTCCAAGTTCAAAAATACTGGGTCCGTGGAAAAAACTTAGTCAGAAAACAACATAGGCACTGGGTTACTGCTTGAGGAAACAGAGTTTGAAGTTGTACAGAGTGTAGTTGAAACTCCAAGAACATCAATTAGTAAATTGTCTGGGAATTTGGGTTTATCTTCAACTTATATCCGAAGATTGCTAAAAAAAACGAATTCAAGCCTTATAAACCACATTTTATTCACACGCTCAAGGAGAGAGACTACGATCCACACTTGTATTTTTCCTTTTGGCTGCAGGGACAAATTGAAGAAAATATATCATTTACGAAATTTATTTTATTTAGTGATGAGTCAACTTTCACTTCAAATGGTGTTGTTTCATCTCAAAATTGTAGATGGTGGTTAGATGAGAATCCACATTTTGCAGTAAAAGCCCGTGATCAATATTCATTCAAAGTGAATGTTTGGTGCGGGATTTTTAATGACAGAATAATTGGACTATTTTTCTTTCGTCAGAATTTGAATGCTGAAACGTACTTGGATTTTTTGAGGAACGATTTCTACAATGAATTAGACAATTTCACGTTAGAAGGCGAAAAATGTATTTCCAACAGGATGGGGCTCACATCCATAGTATTTTGGCGATAAGGAATTGGCTGGACACCACTTTTCCTGGAAAGTGGATAGGTAGGTTTTCAGAAATTCCTTGGCCGCCACGTTCACCTGACCTAACCCCAAGTGACTTTTTCTTGTGGGGCTATTTAAAAAATACTGTTTACAAATTTAGACCTTTTCGAAATATTGAGCAATTGGTAGAAACTATCCGTCATTGTGCAGCAGAAATTTCTCCAATTTTTTTATTGAATGTTCGAAAAGAGATATACCATAAAACGATTTTATGTATAGAAAGAGAAGGAAGGCATATTGAGATATGAATTGTTATTATATAGAAATAGTTGAAAATTTTTGTTTTGTTTATAGAATATTTGAATAACTTGATTGAATAAAAAAACCTGTTCTGCAGAATGTCTTTTTAGGACCACATCTCATCATTTTGAATTGAGTTATACATTTATATCTAACACCAATGATTAGCCATCGATCAATGCTGAAAAAATTCAGAATTTCTATTTTAGATTAATAGTGCAATAACTTAAATAGTTTTCCAGTCTATGTACGAAGTGAAATGTTCATGCACGATTATCATCGAAACTTGATTGTTTTTGAAGTGTCATGTCATCGCACAATGGTCGTGGAATTCTGATATAACTGTTAGATACGAACCGATGTAACAGCAAGGGTTCTGACAAAATCCTATTTTTTTAATATAGTGCCCTCTGGTGAGGAGAAAGTTCTGTCATTATCATTGAAATGCAAATGTTTCAGTATAGTCAAGCTATTCATAAGAAAAAAAAATTAATATTTTTAAATAGATGGAAAAATATTTAAAAAAATAGCTATTACCAATTTTTTCTAATTATCTCTTGCATAAAATTGAATTAAAAGTAACTTTTTCAAATAACTTTTTTGATATCTTGCCATCTTACCCCACTTTTCGCCTTTTCATAGCAATTTTTTTCAATTTGCCGCCATACTAGCGATTACGTGACATGTGTCAAAATCGATTTTTAGGTAATCGGACATGCACAAACTTTGCCCCAGAATATTTTTTCCAATACTCAATAATAAACTTTTTTCCCATATGGTACATACTTTTTGGCGGACACTGTATATACATATATGAAGGGATAATGGGATAAAGTGATAACGGGAAACAAGATAACGGGATAATGGGAAGCGGACAAAGCACAGGCATAAGCTAGATGGAACCACACATAAGAAAAATACAAATTCTACACGGATGAAGTCGTGGGTACAGCTAGTTGCTTATTAAATTATTCGAAGTTATCAATTTTATTATGGTGATCAGTATCAGTCGTCAGTTGTGTTTATTATCAGTTCAGAATTTGACTGCTTTTATGTGGAAAATATGGAAAACTGAAGGAAACTTTTCATAATGATGTGTAGCTAACATCTCAAAAGCATTTTCGGTAATTAAAAAATATCCTATATTCATCTACATCATGTCTAGTTTTCCATACATCGATGGCTTTGTTAATTCATTGAGATT
Source organism: Gonioctena quinquepunctata (assembly GCA_018342105.1). NCBI lineage: Eukaryota > Metazoa > Arthropoda > Insecta > Coleoptera > Chrysomelidae > Gonioctena > Gonioctena quinquepunctata. The sequence goes on along the minus strand of JAFIRS010000586.1, from coordinate 86,602 downwards.
ATTTATCCTTTTCTCACCTAAAGCAGGAATTTCAAAGACAATGAGAAGCACATTGACAATATCATCTTGGTTGTCCCTCTCTTTTCTTGTGGGTAGCTCCATTTGAAGGTTTCCAGCCAATGTAACTAAAGCGTTTACAAGAGCATTTTCGAAAATGGACGATTTTAGTTTGAATAGGGCAGTGAATGCTCTCCTTACTGCAGGTAAATCCACTTGTGGGATACTGTTGCTGTTAGATTCTGCACAACTATCTTCATCTTTATCTTTTTCCCCCTCGAGAGATCTGACTTCCTCCTTTTTCAATCCTTTGATATCTTCTTCAACAGAAAGTAAAGGTTATTCTAAAATAAATAATGTCAAAAACTGTTTTACCCGCATTGTCCAATGTAGGGGATGATTCCGTGGGAGTAATTGGTTCTTGAGCAAAACTTTTTGAAAGGTTCTCAATACTACTAAAAATTTCTCCCAGCGCCCGAATCAGTGGAGAATAACTATCACTTGCTTCACATGCATCAATTATATCATAAAGGGACTGTTCTGTCAAAATCGTTGGTGCTGGAGCTGTAAGACAGTGGGAGTGTATAGCAAACTTTCCGGTTCCATCCAAACATGTATATTTCCATGTTATACAGGGATATCTTCATGAGTTAACGTGATCTATATATAGGGAACTAAAAGTAGCATGATTCTGAAAATTTGTAGAAGCCGTGAAGAAAACATTGAAAATCCTATTAAAATATTGTCATTATTGTGACACATCCGGTTTCTCTGGGAGTGACATCATCTTTGTTATTTTCAATAGGATTTTATAAAAATTTTGGATCCCTCTCATGATCCCGATTCAAATTCATATATCATACCCTATTCCCAAAATGAACCGTTTTTGAGTTTTTTCAGAAAAAATGACAAATGCAATCTATCGAACATTCGCCATTTTCATGTGAATTACAATTTTTAGTGATAAGCAGTAACTGATTAATTAATATTGAAGGTAGAGATCACTCACCATTATCACATGAAAATTAAAAAATTTTTAAAAAAAAAAAAACATTTATTATCCAAACAGGGCTAGGCCCAATTATGGACACAGTATACAATTTTGGGATGAAAGTGTTGCAATAATAATAGTAATTTAACATTAATTAAACATTCATGGAACATTCCCTTAGAAAAGACACGAAATGAGAGAGGAAAAAAACAAAGAAAAACAAAAAAGGAAGAAAAAGTAAAACAACAAAACCATCAGATTTGGAATAAGTATTTGATTTTAGTGTATAGTTATTGTTTCTTCGCAAACATTATGTTTCTGATCTCTTTTTTGAAAACATGTAATGGTGTTGAATATATGTCTACTTTCTGGCAGACTTGACTGAATTTATTACGGATTTCAAATAAAGGAGATTTGAATAATATATTTTCTCTTGGTGTTGGTAAGTAAAAACATTGTTCATTCTTGGTACATGAAAGATAGTTGAGATAGTAGTTTGGGTGAGTTGACAAGACTGTTCACTAGTTTGTAAAAGAATTATTCTGTCCTTGAGAGAAAGAAAATGAAAACGCTTCAATAATATATTATTATCTATTCCCTGACTGGGGTAGACATCATCAAGTTTGTAAATGACGTATTTCATGAACTGTCGTTGGACTGATTCGAGAGATTGAATGTGTGTAGTGTATATATTCACCAGTTTGTAAATGAATTATTCTGTCCTTGAGAGAAAGAAAATGAAAACGCTTCAATATATTATTATCTATTCCCTGACTGGGGTAGACATCATCAAGTTTGTAAATGACGTATTTCATGAACTGTCGTTGGGATTCGAGAGATTGAATGTGTGTAGTGTATATATTCACCAGTTTGTAAATGAATTATTCTGTCCTTGGGAGAAATAAAATGAAAACGCTTCAATAATATATTATCTATTCCCTGACTGGGGTAGACATCAAGTTTGTAAATGACGTATTTTATGAACTGTCATTGGACTGATTCGAGAGATTGAATGTGTTTAGTGTATATAGGTGACCCGACAAGACAGCCATACTCTAGGCGGGATCTGAGAAATGAGTTGAAGAGAGTGATAAAACTTTCCAAGTCTTTACAGTTTCTAAATTATCTAACATTATTTTCGCAGCAGATACACTTTTCTTTATGTGGAATGCAAATGAAAGTTTGGTATCAAACCCCATTTCTTCTTCTCATGATTCAATTCTGTTATTAAAATGGGCCCTATTTCTAATTGATTTCCCTATACTCGAAACCCATAATTTCGGAGATATTCCATAATATTACTTACTAATATTTTTGGGTGTAATAATCAAGATTTTGTTAATTTATTAGTGATTTATGGCGAATGTTATAAGGTTTTCACAAGAACATGTGATACTTTTGCTACAAGATTTCCGGAAAAACTAAAACCATCTTCAGGCATCATTAGAAGATTAATATTCAACCTTACGAACTATGGATCCTTCAAGAGGAAGATTATTAAAACTAAAACGTTGGTGGACAACGAAGAATATGAAATTACAGTATCCCCCAAAATATATAATCATCTACCTGACTCACTGAAAGTCCTCAAGAATCCTATCTTCAAGAGAAGATGTAAACATTTTGTCACAGAAAAGAGTTACTACTCCTCAGAGGAATATTTTAACACGTTGAAGGACACAGGAAAATCCAAATTCGTTCTCGCCGTGACACAGACAGATTTTTGTAGTTATGGAATTTTTTATGTTATTCGTTATAGAAATTAAAAAGGTAAATAAAATAAAAAACCAAGAAAAATTTATTTTATTGATTTTTAATTTACAACTAATAAAATATTATTGTAAATATCTTGAAAAAAAAATTCGTAATTCAAAAACTAAAATATTATTCTAAGTATATTTGTCATTACATTCGTAACTCAAAAAATAAAATATTATTTTAAGTATCTTTGGAAAAAAAATTAAATACAAAAATTGGCAACGCAAAGGAACAAAATAAACATTTTCTGGAGTAAAAAAGTATTATTTTTAATTATTTCTGGCTTCATGGTATCCTTCGAAGCAGATATGACATAGTGGAGGTTTTTCCACGGACCCTTTGCATTAGAAGCTTGTCTCTCTACGCTGCCCATTCTTGCTACACATTGTACATCACATGACACAAATACCACTAAATGGTTCTATGGCAGAGCTGTTCAATGTAATGGCAATTTGAGGCAGTGTGATTTGAACCGATATTTTATGAAGAAATGACTCTAACTTATTGACACAAAGTAATCAGTTCAATAAACAACAAATTGATCTTTTATTTTATTTAATGTTGACAGCTTGTATTTGTCCGACTTAATGCTGTATGGCGTAGTGTCCTTCGTATGTCTTTTCAGAGTCCAAATGTCTATTTAATTATTTGTATAATTTTGGGATTTTGATTCGATTAGTCTAAATTACACAATGTTAATATTCACGCACTTAGTTCTATTGACGATTTCTATACTTGTACAAGTCCTGTGAAATAAAATGCTTACTTCCTCACTCATCTGAACTAGGTAAGATAAAGACTACTTAAATTCATTCAAAAAAATACAGGTCCATATTCGTAAAAATAGAGTTGAGGGTGTATTAAAAATCAAAGCGCAGCAGATCAAAGCAAATTTGAAACAGAGGAGAAAGTTTCATGAACATAATTCCATTTCGGTTTTCCCAGTATATTTTAAAAATGATTCGTGATACTTCCGATTTGGAAACATCGTTTGATTGTTCACTAAAATGGGCAACTTTTGTCTAATTTAACCAACTTCGTAATATTTACCGTTTTCAAGATGCCAATAGTGGTACAACATAAAAAATAAGGCCTGTATAGATCCGTTAACTCATGATGATATACCCAATATACTTACCACCATTATATCTCATGTTATTTTTATAACTTGGTACGTTGCTTTGTGATATGACAATATCATTAGTTGGTATATTTGTACTACTGAAACAAACGTTTGAGCTTTCACTTGTTTTTTTGTTCAAAATATCCCCTTGTTTCCTGGCTATTTTATTTGGATGTCGCTCACATAGTCGGACGTCTTGTGAAAAAAGCTGAATCGCTTGAGCGGCTGCTTCATCCGGTGTCAAAGGATTCATCTAAAAAAATCAAAAGTTATCCTCCTCATTTTCCACTTTCGAGTTGAAATACTGACTACTCCACTGGATGCGCAGTACTGGTTGTCACAATGGGGGTTGCCACAGCCATCGGTGAGCTGGTAAAAGTATCTTTCTATGAGTTTCTTAGCAGCCGCTCGTTTCATAATTTCGTCTTTATTGTCAGATGTAATTGTATCGTTGTTCAGAGAGTTACTTGACGATGCTTCTAGGTTGTTCCTGAAATATTAAAATGCTACATAATGCCCCAAAAAAAGTTGTAGAAGTTAAACAAAGAAATCCAAATACGATGACATTTAAGATTGACATGCCAGACATAACCTTAAAATATCATGAAAAATTTCATAAATCACTTCAAAGAATTACATTAACGTAATTACGTTTATATTTTGAAATCCTCACCTGGAAGCTTCGTCTGAATCCGGTTTTTGCTCTGAAGAGCTCATAGAATTAGTTTTAGAAATAATTCAAACTAAAGAATGAAGCGTTCAGCCTGAATATTTACAGTCATTTAAAGCGAAGTTATGTTTGCATTCATAAATTATAAGAACAATTTCCCGAAAAATATTCGTTTTTGTTATTTATCCCTTTTATTTTTCACTAATCAGTGTTTGGTATTTGTGTTGACTTTTGACTTTTTAGGAGGTTGGTAGCAATTTAATTTTAGTAATTTCCAGTTAACTGTATAGGAGACTTGCGTCTAGATTGCTACGCCCCGCGCCACCACGGCAGCGGAATGTCGCAAAATTTCTTGAAACTTAAAAAAAAATAACACTGTTGGAATAGACGCGTTTTTATATTCACCAACTAGGTGTGGTGGAAGTGTGTTATCTCAACCAAGTCGGTTTTATATTATTGGTGGGTCAACCACTTTCGTTTTTAAATCCAACAAATTTGTCCACCGGCTTGAGGTGTTGATGAGTTTGGTGGATATGATTATTTGTAAGGTTAGGTTTATGATCGAATTGGTTTCGTGCACATTTGACAGATGGTCGACATTGGAGGTAAAACAACACATTAGCTTGTTAAAGAACGTTTATTCGACATTTTTACTCCTTTTATTGTGTTTTGAGTGAAATATTGTGACACTGGACCTAAAAAAATATTTTTCCAGTTTAGATGATGTTTGCCGAGAACTGTATGAAAAAAAAAATCTTGCATTTCACAACAGCACAATATGGAGGCATGATCATCTACGAATTAAACAATAACATATGTAATACAACTACTGAACTCTTTTTGGAATCGGTAAAAATGTTTAACTCTCCCACATAAACAAATCGAAAAAGTGAGATTGTTTTACCTACAATCCCGACTATCTATCAAATGTGCACGAAACCAATGCTCAGTATTTACTTCTTAGTCCTCTGGAGCGCTATTCTTGACATCATTCGCAGATCTGCGTATGCTCAGAGCTGCGGCCGGTATAGCTCGTCTGAACGGAAAAAATATTTTTCGACGGATCTGCCAGAGGGATATAGATATATTTGTATAAGAAAATTTGAATAAATAACTGCACTACCTATTTATTAATCAAATAATACTTAATTTTCAAGCACTGCATGTCAAGACACTGGTGAAGATTCGCCGTAGCACTGCAAATCGTGTCCAATCGTGTCTTCCCCCTCTCTACCTACCAAACGCTCGTTTCAATACTGGATGAGCTCTATATCTGCGAATACTTCCTGAAAATGATATTCTTGACAGCCCTTCGCAAAATGCTGCGAACGTCTTCATTCGCATGTTCGAATATATTTGGCAACAGCGCGATTAGCGGTATTTGGCGTTACAAACTTTAGTCTATGGTCAGTAATAAGTTGTCTGAAAACCCTGGTGGTTGAACTGATTCGATATCGTTTAGATTTTCGAGGGGACACCACCTGTTACTTCAACAGAGCTTCTCTCTGTGGTGGTCTGTGTTAGATGGCGCCGTCCAAAAATGTTTGTTTATAACCTCGCTTAATGTCAAAACTTAATTTTTGACATCTGCAGGAAATTATTTTTGGTATTTTGTCGGTATCTATGCGATTTCCTTCTCTTTGATTTGAAATATTGCTTAGCTTTGTTCTTTAAAAAATCACTCGTTCATCAGTGCTTGAGGAATTGTTTATTTTCAAGTACTGTAGTGTGTAAGGATATTTTTTGTAGAATGGGCCACATTTGTATTTTATGTGGACAATAGGTTTAAAGCCACAGATTCGAATATTCACCTGTATTCAGTACCAAAAGCAAGTACAAATCTTGACGAATTGACTTATAATCATATTTTCATAGTTCATTATATTGTATGCATTGAATTTTATTTTTTCTGTAATTTAATGACAATTTCATTTCCAATTCTGTTTGTCAAAATTCTCAAATTCAAATGGTACAAAATACGAAAAACAACAACACGGTGCTTTCTTTGTGCATTATTCGGAGGCGTCTAATTCTAGCTTTGCTATTGGTGAAGTTTGACAGATGTCTCACTTCAACCAATAGCAAAGCTAAAATTAGATCCCGCGAACAGTTCGCCTCAAAAAGAAAGCTGAGGTGTGGTCTGTTGTCAAAGAGAGTGAACGTCATCTGAGTAGGAGAGTCTATTCCCCATAAGACAAGAGATGAAAGATCATTTGTGAGTCATAGTGACGTATATGGATATGCCATGGCCACCATTCTCTCTGGACAGTGGCGGACTAGTGGACTCCGCACTCTGGTATCTGAGAGTTACAGGCTCTTGATTGTATATCTGTATGTTACGCGGGTCACCTGTACTCATGTCCATGTACGTCACCATGACACGTTAATGCTACAAAATTCTGATTGGCTAGAAATTATTAGTATACCTCCTATTCAGATAACGTTCACTCTTTTTGGTCTGTTGTTACAGTTTACCTGAATTAAAACTGAAACAAAATTGGCGCCATCTGAAACGCTAGTGCAAGCACCAGGGTTTTCAGACATCTTAGTCAGTAGTCAGTAATAAGATGTCTTAATCAGTAAAGTCACTCCGGGAGGCAAAAAAACCGACAAGCTCCCAAAACCTATGGAATAAAAACATTTTGGATGAAAGAAGATAAAAATCCATACTATAATCTTACTCTCTTACTCTGGTTGTTATACTCAAGTCTGTAGGCCTCCTCTCTGAGGTACATTATAACTCCCAATTAAGAATCTGCATAATTTTTTCACCCTTAAATAATTGTTTTGGATGTGTGACGTAGGTTATTCCTTGAGTTATAGAATCAAAAGCTTGTCGCTTTTGTATTTCAACCGAAAACTTTGTGCGACAAGCTTTTGAATCTATAACTCACGGAATAACTACGTCGCACATCCAAAACAATTATTTTTTAATTTTTAGTGCATTTGAATAAAAGCTTGTAGTTAAAAAGGTTTTTTTATTAATTATTTTATTTTGTGCTTTTTAGTAAGTACGCCTCAATCTATGCATTTTTGTTAATGCATCGTCATTATGAGGCATTTTTTCCTGTATGTTCTGAGCTATCTAGTTCTTCAATGAGGAGACCACTCAGATCAATATTATTTATTGATCTGAGGGAGACCATCTAAAGATTAACTCATCCGCCATCCTAGAGCTGCCCCAAAAACACCGACACACCAATTTTGAATAGAAACGGTCCATAATCACGAAACTTGTCCACCATCTTGGAGCCGCCATTTTGAATTTATGAATTTTGACAATAAATTCATAATTTCCGACCCCGAAAACCCACACATACCAATTTTGAATAGAATCGGACAATAATCACAGAGATGGTCCGCCATCTTGGAGCCGCCATTTTGATTATATGAATTTTGACAAAAAATCATAATCTTCAACCCCGAAAACTCCCACATACCAATTTTGAATAGAATTGAACCGAAATTACAATACTCGTCCGCCATCTTAAATTTATGAATTTTGACCACGAAAACTGGATTCCAGGTGGTATAAAAATTAAAAAAAACATTTCAAATACAATGTGACGCCATCAAATGTTCAAATAAATAACAAAAGGATTCAGAAAGTGATCTCTAAAAATGATTTATTTACAGCGATTTAATGTGCGCAAAACGTTTTGGGCATGTTGTGTCTATAAAAAAGCTATCAGAAAAACTTATAACATCCTGAAAATCGCTATCTGCGGAGGACATTGGCTGTTCTATATTCTATTCATGTATAAACAGAACATCGCAGTGGATGTTCAATGTCTCAAAATCTCGTACTTTTAACATCTCTGAGATGTTTTTGTGCTCGCTGGGTTACTGGGTGTGTGCTGTATAGTTTCGGTTCAACAATTGGTTGCCTGAAAATAGAAAGATTTGCAGTTGCACATATGTGTCATATGGGTGATATTGTTTCTGGTTCCTTTCCGCATAATCTGCATGTCAGGTCACCATTGAACAGTCCCATTTTATTAAGGTTCTCTTTTACTGGCACATGTCCAGTTATGAGCCCCGTAATGATTTCCAGTTGTTCCCTGTATGAAGTTAACAGGTCTGCCTGTTTTTTTTCGACATGGGCCTTTGGTGTATTCTTTCCTGTGACTGTTCCCTGGAATATTATTCCAGTTTTATTTGTGTTTTTCCTGGACCCAGTCTTCTACTGGCGCTCATTCTGGGCGTTTCGGTACCCCAAGGATCTGCCCTGGACCTGGTTCGCTTTCCCGATCCTCTTCTAGCGAGTTCGTCGGCTTTTCGTTCGCTGCAAATCCCTGATATCCTGGCACTCCAATCAGCTTGACGGGGTTTTGTTCTGCCAGTAATGTCAGTTCCTCTTTACAGGTCCATTCCAGTTAAAACGTCACTTCCTGGCTGCTCAGAGCCTTCAGTGCCGCCTGGCTGTCTGAAAGAATATGGATCTGCTCTTCTACTATTGCTCTCCTTTTGTTTTTCTTCGCACATTGAGGGATTTCTGGAAAATACTCCTGCTCCCGCACCTTTCTCCATCTTAGACCCATCTGTGTACCAGATCTTGCTCTGTAGAATGGTGTTGAGTTCTGTGCTTTTCCATACAGTTCTCTCTAGACAAGTCATAACCTATATGACTTCCCGGCAAACATGAATGAGCGTAAATAGCACAGAACTATAGTTCTGTGGTAAATAGACGGGCCGTTGCTGTTAACTGCGGTAAGATGTCGGCAGCGGCACACCGATGTCGGTAAGTAATTGGAATGATATCAGTTTTGCCGCTCTGGCTGAACATACGCATATTTATTATGGATGTTTTGAATTTAGCCAGAAATTACCCATTAAAGATTTGCGATAATCGCGCCGATGTCGTTTTGACACAGTATGTGGCATTACGCGCCGCACCGCTGCGACCTCTGTAATGAAAATGTAACATTGGCATTAGTGAATATCACGTTGCCAGTTGGCCCTACTGCTGATTTCGTGTAGGATGTAAAATCGGGTATTTTCTATTTTGTCTGGTCATTGTGGTATATGGTCATGAAAAATAATCACAGTGGCGAGAATTTTTTCAGATGTGTGTGTTGTCATTCTATCTAATCGGTGAAATATTTCTCCAGGCCTGTTTAAAATGCAATATCTGGGAAATATATGGATGAGTATGTTGGAAACCATTTGAGATACAATAAAAATGGTTGAAATGGAGAAAAAGTTGTCTGTTTAGGTAAATAGGAACAATCTGGCTCTACAGTTCCAGAAATCCTCTACAATTACATAGTGGCTTCAGAGAGTGAAAACAGTGAATTGTATATATCTAGTCCATGAATCAGTCGATTCTGAATGTTTGGTGAATTTATTGTGTATAATAATGACCTATATTCATTGAAGTTTCACTGTTTTCGAAGATATAATGCTGGATTGTTCTTAGGCGCTTATATGGACCATTTTGTTTTCATTGAAACCGTCTTTATGCTCATTGCTTTCCAAGATACCCTATACTCCCATGTACTACATTTTGAATTGGACGCCCCTGTATATTTGCATAGATCATTGATAAAATCCCAATAGTGGAATGACGCAGTTGATGGGTAGGATACAATCGCACCATAATCTGTACCATGCAATATCAGTTCATCTTAACTCTGTCTATCCGCTGAAGTCCCGCTATGTAATAAAGCGGGTGGTAGTCTGGAGGCCTACTGATGGCCGTCGCGACACGGGCTAGCCGTGCCGACGACGTATCATGATTATGGCCCGCTTATGTCTGTCGGCTGTTTCTAAAGTGCCTCTAGAGGCCCACGCGTAACATGTTTGCTGGGATTGTCGAAGGAGAATTATTCCACAATATCCCTGGGGTCAATGCTTGCAAAGCGCATGTGTCCTGTCCCTGCCCAGTGTATCTTTCAGTCCGAAGGCACCTAGCCTTGCCTCTCCTTGTATCATCAAGTGAAGGGGAGGCAATTCTAGCAGTGTCTCCTTAGCTGCAGTGGGCGTTGATTCCATTGCCCCTGTAATGCCTATGCATTTGCACCTTGCCTAGTTTAGTTTTAGCGCTCCTTTGTTGTGTCTTTGGCCACCACACCAGTCACTTTCATCAGATGTTGGTTCCAGGTCAATTTCGAGTACACCACCGACTCGGGAAGCAAACCAGGCGAAGACCCCCGCCTCCTGGAAACGAACAGGCTTCTTCTTTTGTGACCCTCGGTGCCATTCATCCCTCGCCACGGTGCTCACAGCTTGGATTTCGGACTGTTTGCCAGAGCCTCGTTGGTCGAGCAGCAGCAGCCCACGAATATCTAAACACTGTTTAATTCGCAGGGGCATCCCAAGAGGTTATCTTGAACGATGGAAGATAGTGACTAAAGTTTATATTTCAGTCGCAGATAATTCCACATCTGATTTTATTCATATTCATATTATCAAACATATCAAGATTTTCTTGTGGGGATGGAGGAATTCAATAAAAACAACCCGAATCTTTCCAGAAACTTTATTTTGCTAAATGCCTGTTGAACAAGAACAAATGCTATCGGTACCCAAGTGCAATCCAATCAGACAAAAAATATCTGTTAAATAAAACGTTGCTCCTGTGGAAACAGGAACGAATTGCACATATAAAATGTTGATTCACAAGACAAATACACACAAAGGCATGAAAACATACATGTAATAAATAATCATGAAATCATTTCATAAAATGTTCATAATAATACATTTTGGAACATTGGTAATTAACAGAGTGAGGACATATGCACAACCATCAATTATAAAAAGAATTAGGTGCATTTTATAGGCTTTTTTCTAATTCTAACTAATAAATAGTTGATAGAATTTCAAGGAATTCCATTGATGAAAAAATAGAATCGGCATCTACGATCGCAATAAAATCCTACGTCAAGCAAAGAGTTGTACCCCCAATGAAAAAAAATCCGATAAATTTATTCTTAGAAACTATATCGATAATCAAAATATTTTCCCAAATAATAACGTGCTCTAAATTTCGTAAAACATATTTACAAACTTTCCATATCAAATAAACGTTGATATGAATATATACAGCAATAACTATGTTCAGAATATCAACTGACATGAATAACATTTTTAGTGAAAATAATTGATTGTCTTCGAAATCAGTAGGTTATACGATAAACTGTGGGATTTTTCCAGTTAAGTGGCGCCCAACGTGTGGCACAATCAAAAGTTCCTTGATGAAAGCCTACCTCTTTGACGGAACCATCATCAGGAATATAGATATATATTTTGATTTTTTTGTGGAATATAATCGAAAAGTCAATATCAAATGTCAAAAATACATTCTCCAATATTTTCCGTAAAATGTTTCAATTGTATAACAATATAATAGTGGAAAATACCTAAACTCTGAATAATATAACAGGCATCTTTATATACAATATAAATGGACTAAATATATAAAAATTTTCATTAATTAAAATACAATACAAATGAGCCAGAATTCTCAAATTGTAAATGACGAAGAAAAAAATTCTCAATTCAATAAAAACATCAATATTTCCTATAATACCCTGTATACAAGTGTATATATGATAATTTCAGTGAGAAAATACTATTTTTAAACTAATAATTGCACTTTATAATTCCATTTTGCATTGAATCGTAAACCGATTAGAAAATAAATGATCAGTCTATTTCATTTAGGCATAAAATTCAATTAATCTATACAAGAATGGTCCCATATTCAGCTTTCTAGTGAATATACATTGAAAAAGGCAATTTGAATCACTAATAAGGACACAACCAGACATTTTACATAATACAGACATTTGACATAATACACGTACATACATAGAAACCACTGAATAGTTTTATGTTTTCGGATTATGTCCATCCAATCTATATTATTAATAGCTCTGTTTGGAAGAGATCTAGTTCTAGAGGATTTTTTGATACTTTAGTACAAAGGCGTGAAAGTGCAACAATTTTTTTTATTTTATAGGTTTTGACTTATAACTCGGAATTCCGAATTGTATCTCGGAACCTACTGCTGATTTCATGTAGGATGTCAAATCGCGTATTTTCTGTATTTTCTATTTTGTCTGGTCAATGTGATATATGGTCATGAAAAATAATCACAGTGGCGAGAATTTTTTCAGAATTGTGTGTTGTCATTCTATCTATTCGGTGAAAAAATGTTCCAGGCCAGTTTAAAATGCAATATTTGGGAAATATGGATGAGTATCTTGGAAACCAATTGAGATACAATAAAAATGATTGAAATGGAGAAAAAGTTGTATGTTAAAGTAAATAGGAACAATCTGGCTCTTCAGTTTCAGAAATCCTCTACAATTAGTGGCTTCAGAGAGTGAAAACAGTGAATTGTATATATCTAGTCCATGAATCAGTCGATTCTGAATGTATGGTGGATTTATTGTGTATAATATTGAAATTTCACTGTTTTCGAAGATGCTAGATTGTTCTTAGGCGCTTATATGGGCCATTTTGTTTTCATTGAAACCGTCTTTATGCTCATTGCCTTCCAAGATACCCTATACTTCCATGTACTGCATTTTGAATTGGACGCCCCTGTATATTTGCATAGATCATTGAGGAAATCCCAACAGTGGAATGACGTGGTTGATTAGTAGGATACCCGCAATCGCACCATAATCTGTACCATGCAATATCAGTTCATCCTAACTGTGTCTATCCGCTATGTAATAAAGCGGGTGGTAGTCTGGAGGCCTACTGATGGCAGTCGCGAGACGGGCTAGCGGGGCCGACGACGTATCATGATTATGGCCCGCTTATGTTGTCTGTCGGCTGTTTTTAAAGTGCCTCTAGAGGCTGGGAAGTAATGCAATGTACATTTTACCAAATTTTATTACCCACACACACATTTTTTTTCCACCTTATTCCAGATATATTTTACAGATTTCGGGGGGGTTAACCCCCCTAACACCGCCCTCTGGGTACGGCCTTGATTGCAGTCATAGAGGGTAGAAAATTCACATTAAAAAATTGTAAGATTGGAGTATAAACTGAAGACTAGGGCCATTCTGCAAAATAGCCAACTATAGAATGAATCGTCAGTTTTACATACAAGGATGGAATCATGTGAAAAATCCGCAGTGACAGAATAAATAACAGAATAATAAACAACGATCGATTGATAAGCAGAGAGTCAAGCCTTTCAAGAAGTTGAGGGATTTGCATATACAATGACATTGAAAGAAAGTCAGTCAAGGAATTCCTGACACAAAATGACTATTATATAGTTTCATAGACAATTAAAAATTAAGATAGATAAGCACGGTGTGAAAAGGAAAATTCAATTGAGTGAGATTTTATTTGGGGTTGAACATAAATCCAATGATATTATAATAAAAGAAAGAGTCAAGTTCTAGTCGAGCCTCGAACAATGAAAGTCTGTATCCCCACCTTAATTTCTTAGAAATGCCGAACCAAATGATGTTTCTCCAATATAGCGGTCATGATAATATTTTTTTGCAATTGTTCTGATTTCTATGTCGGAATTTCGAGTTAGAAGTCAGAATTGCGAGTTAGAAGTCAGAATTCCCAGTTACAAGTCGGAATTTGTAAAATAATAAATAATAGTTTAAAAAAACTAAAAAACACGCTTCTATAGAAAACCAGACTAAAAAAATCGAAAATAATTAAAAAAAAGTATTTTATTTAAAAAAAAGCGTGAGGTGCATGGTATCAATAATTATATAGTACATTACACACCTAGGGCAGTAAAGTAGGAAATGTCTCAGATAACAGGTAATTGTTGGCCGAGGCGATACCATGCACCCCACGCTTTTTTTTAAATAAAATAATTTTTTTCTAGGCTTTTCTATTTTTTTAGTCTGGTTTTCTAATAAAAGCGTTTTTCAGTTTTTTTAAACTATTATTTATTTTCAACTTTTTAGTTTAGTTTTCTATTAACGCGTGTTTTTAGTTTTCAAACTATTATTATTATTATTATTATTTAACTATTATTCTCCAATATTGAATAGAATCGGACCATAATCACAAAACTCGCGGCCATTTTGGAGCCGCCATCTTGAATCCTTCAATTTTGACGGAAGAATCATAATCTCCGACCACGAAAACCCCCACATATCAATTTTGAATAGTATCAGACCATAATCACAAAACTCGGCCGCTATTTTGAAGCCGCCATCTTGAATCCTTCAATTTTGACAAAATAATCATAATCTCCGACCCCAAAAACCCACACATACCAATTTTGAATAGAATCAGACCATAATCACAAAACTCGCGGCCATTTTGGAGCCGCCATCTTGAATTTTTCAATTTTGACAAAAGAATCATGATCTCCGACCACAAAAACCCTCAAATACCAATTTAGAAGCGAATCGGACCATAATCACAAAACTCGTCCGCCATATTGGAGCCGCCATTTTGTTTTTTTCTTGCACACACAAATTTCTTAATGCATTGTCACCGGAATTATGTACACCTGCCAAATTTCAAATCATTCGGACGTCTGGAAGTGGGTAAAAATCAAGTCCAAAGGAGTCTGTTACAAACAAACAAACATACAAGTGAAGCTAATAAAAAGTGTTGTGTTGCACTTCTACGCCATCTTCGTACTTTCGTAATATATATATTTCTAACTCAATTTGGGAAGGGATGAAATAAAGTTGAAAGTTTCAGGTATACTTCTGCCATACATCTAAGAGACTCATAAATGCTAATCCGATACCGTTATCATGGCCCATTGTTCGAGGTGTGAAAAGCAATGGAATAGAAAAAGGCTGGGGATTCCAGGTACGGATTTGAAAATACGTAAATTATCTCCTACATTACATTTGTCCACGTAATTTGATAGTTATGACTTTTGAATTATTTTTAACCTTTTTATATTAAGTTTGGATTACGTTACAAACTAATTTGCTTAAAATAATCAGGACAGGCAGTCAATTAAACATATCATATTGTGTGTTTTTTTTTTCATATTGTATCGAGTACAGACCTGCTTGTGGTCGGTTGACCGCTTAGCCTTATCGGTAATCAATAATAATGTGTCTCTTAGATGTATTGCAGTACTATACTTGAACTATCCCGGCAAGCACTTACATTCCATAGTTCAAAAATGTCCATAAATTCATGGCTTTTTATGACATACCATGTTTTTTCCAAAGATGTTTTTGTTCTTCTATGTCATTGCATCCGTGGCGTTGTCAATTTTCAAAAATATCAACATCAGTTACAATTCTGGAAGGTTTGGAAAAGAGAGCATAGAAGGAGAACCTAAGTATAAAGTTGGCATATTCCATCATTTTATGGATACTTTTACTCCTCGAAAAAAAAAAAAAACTGTAAATTGATCTCTGGAAATGATATTCAATCAGAAAAATATTTCCAAATGGAATCACAGGTTGGGTTTTTTACATGAGGAGTCTGTGAAAAAACATGAAACAAATGGAAAGGGAAACATTCTCAATTGAATATTTTCAAACAAATCAATGAAACAAATGCTTTTCGTGATGTCCCAGAGAGATATCCTAAAAATCGCTACTTGCGGCAGACATTGGCTGTTATATACCGGGTGACACAGGATATCGGGCCACCCCTGTAACTTCTGCATTCGTAAACGGATTTATCTGAAATTCGGTGCAGTTATATAAGCAACCATTTCGGAATTGATCACATTACAATCCAATATGGCGGACTTCCGGTTTTTCTGCAAATGCCAGCAACTTTGTTTTTTCAAATGGAACACCCTGTATATTTTTACATATTCAAATTCAACAGGTCAAAACAAGTCCAAACTTTATGTCAAATGTAATTTTTTTAAAACAATTGAAATTAAAATGGTTTTTTTATTTTACCTCGTGGATAAATGAGATTTGGTTGAAGCTATTCACAATGAGTCGCAAATAACAGAAAAACGAATTTTTTTCTGAAAAATTATTTTTTGTGTCACTTACTGGTTATTCAATTCAGTCACATCACATTTTGATCAAAAATTCATTTTTTTCACATGTAAACCCTATGGACCACCTACCTGTCTCTCTAGAACATACATTAAGGAAAACATTACATATCATTTTTGTATTTCGGTGCAGTAACAAATTGTATAAATTCAAAAATATACAACTAGTTCAAATGTTGTTTTCCACAGCTTACTAAGTTGAAAAATTATTCGAACTGCAAGGAAACTCATGAACTAGTGTAGATTTTTGAATGTATACAATTTGTTACTGCACCGAAATACAAAAATGATATGTAATTTTTTTCCTTAATGAATGTTCTAGAGAGACAGGTAGGTGGCCCATAAGGGTGTCATTTGAAAAAAATTAATTTTTGATCAAAATGTGATGTAACTGAATTGATTTATCAATAAATGACACAAAAAATAATTTTTCAGAAAAAATTATGTTTCTCTGTTATGCGCGACTCATTGTGAATAGCCTAGGCCAAATCTCATTTATCCACAAGGTAAAATAAAAAAACAATTTCAATTATTTCAAAAAAATGACATTTGACATGAGGTTTGGACTTGTTTTGACCCGTTGAACTTGAATATGTAAAAATATACAGGGTGTTCCATTTGAAAAAACAAAGTTACTGGCATTTCCAGAAAAATCGGAAGTCCGCCATATTGGATTGTAAAGAGATCAAATCCGAAATGGTTGCTTATATTATAACTGTACCGAATTTCAGATAAATCCGTTCAAGAATGCAGAAGTTACAGGGGTGGCCCGATATCTTGTGTCACCTGGTAGATGTACTTTTTTAACATCACGAAATGTTTTTGTGCTTGCTAGACCGAAACTTGGAACACGAATACGAATAAGCAAAATTGTCAGTTGTGCCCTATCAACGTATCAAGTTTGCAAACGCCTTTCCAAATTAATACCAAAAAAATTTACAATAAATTCTTGTTCCATAAAGTTAGCATCTCATCTTAAATTTGAGACATAGATATTCGCAGAACTTGCATATAAATAACTATTTTTAAGTACACATTGAATGCTTAAGTTTTTCTCGATATATTCTATATAAAAAATACGCTTGAGCTCTCTACACATTCACACCTTTGGTTTTACTTACAAAAATTTCCTGTGGTTATGGAATGCAATCGAATATCCAGTTGGAAGACGTACTCATGACGTACACAATGGTGAAGCACTTGTATTCAACAAATAGTTGAGGTATTAGTCGCTTTTTGAAATTCATTGAGATTGACAAAATGAGCACAAAAACTTTTGGAAAAAATATATAAAAAAATTATTGGCCAACATGACCAATTATGTTTTTTATATCGTTCCAAATATGAAACTCCTCAAAAACTATTTTTTTGAAAAAAGTAGGCCACACCAGTTGAACATGGTAATCGAATTATCGAAAAGATATGTCAGTACAATTCGAAAAACTGACAATTTCTTGTCTCCAACAATATTTCCCTCGTATAAATTTGGCTGTGACTTAACAACAAACTTTTTTGTACATCGACAACTGAAATATGAAATAAAATGGGGTAATTCATTCAGTGTGCTAGTTTGATTTGCTTCAATATTTGGGGGTGAGTTCTTGCAACAATTGCTTGTAATTTATCCAACTGGTTGAGGAGGTTGGTGTTGGAGTCTTCAAGGCTCTCGATTTTCTGTCGGTAGTGGCTGTTCTCTGTCACTAGATGCTCAACTTTCCTCTCGAGTTGATCCATGTACTCTTTCTTTTTTCTTCGGCTCTCTTGGGCTGAGATCTGTATGGTAACAAGATAGAATTGGGTAAAAAAATATCTACTTTCGTAACATTAAAACAGTTTAATAAAAATATGTTCAAATGATCAAAACATCACTGATGATGTGACATCAGATATGTGAAAGGAATAACTGGTGAGAAATACTAACAGAGCATGTTTTTCCAAAAACATCATTCAATAGATGATTTTACTATAAAGTTCATAAATATTCATAGAAGTTTATTTTCATATACCTGACAATAAATTTTATTATCATGATTTATCAAAACATTCCTGAACCAAAACTCGTTTCATTCCATTATTTATAGAGTTTTCCAGTCCTTGCTCAAGTCAATAAATTGATGGTTATTAAAAACTTGTTACTGTGAGAAATACCCCAGCAAATATGAATGAGCGGTAAATAGACGGGCTGTTAACTGCGGTAAGATGGCGGCAGCGGCACAGCGATATCGGTAAATAATTGGAATGATATCAGTTTTGCCGCTTTGGCTGAACATACGCATATTTATTTTGGATGTTTTGAATTTAGCCAGAAATTACCCGTTAAAGATTTGTTGCGATAATCGCGCCGTTGTCGTTTTGACACAGTAATGGAATTGCAGCATTGGCATTACTGAATATCACGTTGGCAGTTGGCCCTACTGCTGATTTCGTGTAGGATGTCAAATCGGGTATTTTATTGTGGTATATGGTCATGAAAAACAATCACAGTGGCGAGAATTTTTTCAGATTTGTGTGTTGTTATTCTATCTATTCGGTGAAATATTTTTCCAGGACAGTTTAAAATGCAATATCTGAGAAATATGGATGAGTATCTTGGAAACCATTTGAGATACAATAAAAATGGTTGAAATGGAGAAAAAGTTTAGGTAAATAGAAACAATCTGGCCCCACAGTTTCAGAAATGCTCTACAATTAGTGGCTTCAGAGAGTGAAAACAGTGAATTGTATATATCTAACCCATGAATCAGTCGTTTCTGAATGTTTGGTGAATTTAGTGTGTATAATGATGACCTATCTTCGTTGAAGTTTCCCTGTTTTCGAAGATATAATGCTAGATTGTTCTTAGGTGCTTATATGGGCCATTTTGTTTTCATTGAAACCGTCTTTATGCTCATTGCCTTCCAATATACCCTATACTTCCATGTACTGCATTTTGAATTGGAGTCCCCTGATCATTGATATTGATAAGTAGGATACCCGCAATCGCACCATAATCTGTACCATGCAATATCAGTTCATCTTAACTATGTCTATCCGCTGAAGTCCCGCTATGTAATGAAGCGGGTGGTAGTCTGGAGGCCTACTGATGGTCGTCCCGACACGGGCTAACCGGGCCGACGACGTATCATGATTATGGCCCGCTTATGTTGACTGTCGGCTGTTTTTAAAGTGCCTCTAGAGGCCCACGCGTAACATGTTTGCTGGGACACAGACAAGGACACTCTCCTACTACTTTTAATTGCACTGGCGGCATGGTTTTGATCCAACATTTGAATTTTGTTTTCAAAATTATCAATCCACTACACACACATTTTTTTTAATTCTAATATTATAAAACATTACGATTTAACATTTAATGTTGGCTTTTTCTTTTCCATTACGTTAAAGGAAATGACTCAAAAATCAAAAACAATTATTTCAG
Source organism: Gonioctena quinquepunctata (assembly GCA_018342105.1). NCBI lineage: Eukaryota > Metazoa > Arthropoda > Insecta > Coleoptera > Chrysomelidae > Gonioctena > Gonioctena quinquepunctata. Next base: position 66,710 of record JAFIRS010000586.1, on the reverse strand, counting down.
TTCTGAAAGTTTTTTGAACTGAAACTTATTTGGGCGCGTAGAAAGTAAGATTTCAAGGTCGAATTTGAATGCAATGTTTTCATGTAAGGTTTTGAAAGGTTTTTGAACGAAACGTTTCTGGTGCAAAATGAACGGAAAATAGGTACCAGAGAGAGAATAAAAATTTTTAACAAAAAAATAAACCGACGAAATACGGAACTGAAAAGTAAAAAATAAAATAAACTTTCTCCTGAACTAATGCAAGTAACTAATTTTGAGTCGGCGCCAAACAAACAAGCAAATGAATTAGGTAAGGCGTAAAATGATGGCATCGAGTTGCGCGGTGACATTCATTTCATTTTTTGAAGTAATTTAATGATCTTCGTTGATTGTTCGTTTGGCGCCGACTCAAAATTAGTTACTTGCATTAGTTTAGGAGCTTAATTATTGAGACTAAGAAGGTTTATTTTATTTTTTACTTTTCAGTTCCGTATTTGGTCGGTTTAATTTTTTGTTAAAAAGTTTTTATTTATCAATTTTTTGTGGCTGAAATCTACTAATTACTACCTACTTGTTTTTTTATTACTTCCAACATACTTACCTACCTTACTTCAACTATTACCAGTTAATAACATGATTACGAAAACTCGCCGCTAGATTATGAGAATCGTGGTCACACGCTTGCATCTCAATTGTCAAAATAATATTATCACGTTCTAGCCTATGCATCTTGCTGCGAAAACCACTCTTCCTAAACCTGATGACCAATGTTACAATCACAGTATGTTCTCGAATATGAATAATTGTTTTTTATCGTTTGATTCTGATTTTTGAAAAATTGTTCCTATCGATTTGGATAATACGATTTCATAAGAAAACGTTAGATTCTGATTTTTTTCCAACATTATAATACTAATTCACTAACCTTATTTTTTATTTTTCTTCGGATCTTCTTCAGGGATTTCTCTTCGGCCTTTGTGAGTGGAAGACGGGTAGGAACTGGGTAACCTTCTGCTATGAGGGTTCTTTTTTCTTCTTCGGTTAGGATTAGGGTGCCCGTGGACCCTTTCTATAACAAGAAACAATAAAAAATTTGTACTTTAGTACTCACTGTATCACTCTCAAAGTAAAAACTTTGCGCACCGTTCGTAATTTACACTCCAAATTGTAGAAAGAAGTATACATTTCCCACAAGACTTAAATTTGTATCAATACCTATTTTGAATGTACGTTCTTGAACATTCATGAATGTACTTTCGATTAACGTCTACACTCGGATATTATTTGGAAATATACAAGGGCATCTTCTGAAATTACAAATATATACATTGAACGTTTATAGTCGAACACACCTAATACTCTTCAAGGATGTCCAACAATGTATTTGTTTATTTTAGGCATATATTTCTGGACTTACCGAAGGTTTTTTTCTGACGGACATATAGTTTTACTATATTGCGAATTGCGGCAATTTGTTCATGGAAAATGGTATAGAAAATCAGAACAGGAAAAGTAGGAAAATCATTTTTTTTTTATTAATTTTGAAGGACTGAAAATCTTAGAATATTGATATTTGTCATTAGTCACACAGAAGGTATAAGGTAAGTCAACCAGTTCAGTAGACTAGAATTATTGTCAGAAAATTAGGTACTTTCGCTGGATTTTATTCTGTTTTGAAGGTTTCAACATGAGAGAAAAAAAGAGTGGACATTTTTATGTTGTACTTTGGGTTAAAAATTTCGTTTTTAGATTTTCGTTTCAATTAAAACAAATTTCCAAAACCGTTTAATGAATCGTTTGGCATTCTTAAAAAAAGACCTTGTCGAATACATCGACACAGGATATCACAGAAAGATAGTGAGAGCTTAGAGTCACGAGGACTCAATCGGGACGTTATTGATAAATGAGATTGACTAATTAAAATACTAGTTACAAAGGTACTTTGGTATTTTTAAGAATATTACGAGAAGTAAACATACCAATAAATCCTCAATAATAATGTCGCTTCTAAAAGGGTGCCGAAATATGGATAATAATTAATAAATTAAATAAGTCGTAAATTGGATTTTATCGGGAACAAAATTAAAATTAATTGATTGATAAAGAACAATGCTGCTATTCACTCATGAGGCATCTAACCTATCGTTATGATGAAAATAATAGTAAATGAAAAACAAGTTGTCTTTCTGAACCTGACTATAAAAAGCATAGATTGAGATGTCATCAAGTTAATTCAGAATCAGTATGTTAGCGAATCAGTGCGGCTCACATCATCCAGTTAGTAAAATGTAGAAGTTTGAGCATTTATTCAAATTGTGGTTCAGTCAATTCATGCAGTTTTGAGATAAAGTTTCAAGAGTTTGTTAAAATCACTCGGTCGTAGTCAGACCCATCAATTTATTGAGTTGAAATGATTCAACTCATTGTATTCAGACAGTCCGATTAGATTACCAAAGTCAATCATTCAATAGTGAAAGTCAGTGTTAACAAAGTTAGTTTCAAATTATCTATCTTATAATAAAATCAGTTTTATAGAAAGCTTACGTAATTGATTCCGAATACGAGTTTGAACGAAAAGTAAACGCGGATTGAATAAAATATAACGGGATAAAATAAAATAAAGCTTGAAGTAAAATAAATTAAAATAAAGTTAAGGTGTGCAGAGATACTAAGAGGTAGACAGAAAACAACATGTATAATAAGTCAGAGTATTGTTGCAATTGTATTTGGCAATTAACATAGTTCACTGAAGAACTATTGTTTATTATTCACGACACGATGTGCTATAACTATAATAAATTATAAGTTAAGAATAATTGCATTTTTCTTTTGGAGTAGTGGAAGGTCAAAGTTCTATCACGAATTGAAAAATTTAGCAATCAATCCACATAGGAGTGTGAGAGTTAATTTAGCCGGTCAAATTATCTCCAGAGTCGAATTTTCTCGGAAAATTTCTACACTAATCAAGAGTAGGCACGATAGTAAATCTGAATAACAAAGCCTAAGACATTTTTTCTGTTTGAGCTGTTAATTTGACGTGTTTTAGTTTCCATATCAAGTTGTTGGCTCTTTAAAACATGGTGATTAGTACGCCAACAAAAACTTGAAAGGGAACCAGCAATTAGGAACGTTTTGTAAAGCTGTAAATATTTTTTTCATTGAAAGTCCAATTGATTTACATTTTTAATGACCATCAGAGGCGCTGATGACTTACCAATTGAATTATATAAATAAATATATCTGATATATACGCATATAGCAAGCAATTTAAGGGATTAGTGGAATACAAAAATCCAGGGAGGGGCGTCCGCCCCCTCTTGCCCTCATATGGCGTCCATGATGTAATGTTGTGCCTATGAAAACGTGCAAAAATGCCTTTTGCGATGTCCCAGGATCATTCTTAAAATCGCCACTTGCGATTGACATTGGCTGTTACATAGATGTTCTAGCCATATACCAACAAGTCGACTTTCAACATTTACGAGATGTTTTAGTGCTCGCTGGGAAATCCAAGGAGTAAAAACCAGTGGCGCAGGCAGTAGAAGTGGCTGAATTAGATATGGATTATACCCAATGCCAAATGTGAATATTTGTAAACAGGTTTTCTCAGATCTTGTGTGGGATTAGCTTATATCTTATATTGATTCTAATAATTCGAAGACGAATGAAAACCAACCATCGCCTCTTAAGCTATCACTCAAAGTTGAATTGAAGGGTATTGTTACGAAAACGAAGACACTACGCCATTGTCCGTTTATCGCACGCCCGAAACGAACAGAAAACATCGAGAGGTTTTTTATTAGGAATTGAGGGATATCCAGACAGGCAGAGAAAACTACCGTTATGAATTATCTGGGTGCGAATGACCATATAATGCGTAGAAGGATTCAGAAACACTGACGTGCGTGATATTTTGGTAGTGAGCGGACAATAATTAGTTCAGAAGTTTAATAGTAATGAACCCCAGATTCGTGAGAGTATTTTGAAGAAAGTGTACACGTAAACAAGTAAAACGTTCTTTCAATATCGATAATTTGCCGCAGTTATCATGATCACCTATCATTTTTTTAGATTTATTCTCAAAGAGATTCAGGGGCTGCTTGAGGCCCGGGTGACTGCTCAGGGCACCGCGTCCAGGGGGCGCCAATAGTTCAAACATAAAAAATTATTTTCTCATTACAACGATTATTATGTAGTTTTAAGTACTGTTATGGCGCTCGAAATTAATAACCCTGTGGTCGTGCGAAGAGTCACTGTTTTTGTTTGGGAAAATGTTACCTTGAGCCGGCACTGACGAGATCATTAAAATATTGATCGAAATATCCCAAAGAGAGGTCAGTTCCCGAAACATCAAAGAAGGGATCAAAATATTGTTTTCCATATTTTGGGTTTTTTCTCTTCCTGGAAGTAAAAATTGTTCATTATCTATTCTAAGGGAAAATTACTAAATTTGCACATAACTCCTATTATTTTTATCCATCAGAATACCAATAACGCAGCAACGTATATGGACAAATTTAGATAATTAACATTTTTTACTTCCAGGGTGAGAGAAAACCTAAAATATGGAAAACAATATTCCGATACCTCCCCAAAATACAGTCGAACGTTATTTTAAGGGACCAGAATGAGTGTTAATTTTGGTACATCGCGAATTATCTTACAATCATCACTTGCAAGAGAGTCAACGCAGATTGAAAACAATCATCAGCCATCCTGTATTATTCGGTGAATCAAGTGTTTTCTTCCGATATTGATTTTCAACTGATGTATGAGAAGTTAATCATCTGATGCTGATTACATAATAAATCTATCCTTGTTGATCATTCTTCGATTGGCATTCTTAAGTGAGTAGGAAGTGGCATAGCTCTATCATGTATCCCGTCATTCAACGTCAATTGAGAACTAATTGAATAATTATTGGACTTCTTATGTTCTTTTTTGGTCGTCATCTTCACCAAGGATGTACTCGAATTTTTGTTTTGTATATGTATATGTATATCTAAGGGGGTAAGTTGGACGTCTGATGAATATAGCTCATGGACATCCATTAAATGTCTATTAGATGTGTTTGTCTGATATGTTTTTTATAATAGCATATGATGGATATACTCATTTAAATTGTAAGTTATTATTGGCCATTCATTGCATAGATGTCCACTGTACTTATAATGGGAAACCACTGATTGGATTTCCAATGTAATGGATTCTGGATGTTAACCCTTTCCACACCAGACCTCAGATGATGATGTATATCACCAAGACCAGCTTTTTGCCTGCTACCAGCATTCGTGGTAAATAAATTGCACCAGGCGTGAAATATTTTATATATGCCAAAAATTCGGTTACTTATAAAAGTATTAAATTATTAATAAGTTTTTATGTGACCGTGTCATGACTACATCATCTATATTTACACAGTAACTTAGAATGAACACATTTCAACCACAATTTCGGTTTCAGGCTGATTGAAATATGGTTGATTTGACATAAAATCATTATTAAAAAAAATTAACTGCACTTGATTATAAAACTGCTTTATATACTCAGTCAATGAGCTTTTTTTCTGAGAATAGTGTGGCAAATTTGTCACTAGAGGCAGCACTTGTGGTAGGGACAAACATCAAACCTTCTCCATTTGAGTGATCTAGTTGAATTATTTAAAATAATGCTCATGCTCCCTGAAAATAGCTGTTTGACTTTTCTTACTTGTGTTGCCTCCTGAACAAGAATCCGAAAGAAAAACGGTCTCATACCGTTTCCGAGATATATTGACTTTCGCGCACAGATATCACTCACAATGCCTTCTCCTTTTTACCATCTTGAACTACAGACACCAAATCACTCATTTTCGATACAACTTTACATAAAATATAGCCGGTTTAATCGAAAAAATACTCCCTTCTTCAACAGTTACAAATAACCTAACTTTTCACCTTTGACACAGATGAAATTTAGTAAATGTGAAAAGTTACGTTAGGTTTAACTGTTGATAAAACCGGGTACATTTTGTGCAAAGTTGTACCGAAAATAAGGGATTTGGTGTTCGTAGTTTAGGCTAGTAAAAAAAGCATTATGAGTGATTATTGTGCGCGAAAACGGTGCCTAAAAATGACCTCTTGAAGAAAGACACTAAATGGTAAACCTAATAACTGAAAGTCATAATTTACATAGGAAGTTACAAATATTATAAAAAATAATCAAATAAATGAAAAATAAATAGCTAATTAATTTACAGAAAAAAAAACATTGGTTACAAAAACATATAACCTCTATTGGTTACTGAATCATATTCACTATAATGTATTGAATTTATCTTAATTATCAAATATATTTGACTCATTTTTCATTCTGAAATCAATTTAAAATTTATAATTATTTTAAACGTCTGATATCAGAGTTAAAACATACCGCTACATATTAACTAAACCTTGCGTACTGACCTGTCAATTAATTAATTTTTGTTTTCGGGAATTTTAAGATTTTGACAAGCAAGCCACCGTTTTAATGTTGCTACATTATTATCCTTCACATTCGCAAATTTTAATTTGGCTCCTGGAACGTCGTCTTCTGTCAAAAACATTTTTTTATGCTTATTTTTACGTATATTTTAATGTGAGTTAGGTAATGTTCGTCCCTACCAGACGACTAGCACTCCTAGTGTGGAATGTTTCGTACTTGAGGAAAAAGGCTCATTAGGGGAGTACAAGAAGTTGAAATACACGCTATATAAGGCAATTGTTTACATATACAGATTAAGAAATAAAATTGTGGAGAATGGGATTCACAGTGAGTTAGAACGAAATGTGCCAGAGGACTACCACAAAATATTACAGATATACGCCATGAATAATCAAGTATTCAACTAGACCACTGTAGAATGTTTCCCCTTCCTATGCGTTCCGTAAAAGCTTGCATTTTGATATCCGCTGCATACTACGAATAGTCAGGGCCTGTTGCTTTGCACCCTACTACTTACGTACTACTACTCCGTACGATACCCCCCCTCGCATGTGCTTTTTGGTTGCTACGTTAATAAGTTTACCCCGCTTGCTTGAAAAACACCCTCCCCGCTTTCTCTGTATATAGTGTCAACCAGTTGTTTATTTGTTGTGATAACTTGAGGCTGCCGTCAGCCGCCCTGCCTGTATTTCTTTGCTAATATACCTGTTTATCCTGTTTATAGAGTATAGTGTTTTATTTACTATCTTGAGTAGAATATTATTATCTAGTGCGCAGTCGGCACCCAGGTTCGAAACCCAATTAAGAGCAATTGAAGCCTGCCTTTCTGGCCCCGTTACATAGGCATTATTATACTGACCCACTGAGACTGCCCGGAGCAAAAGTGGCCTTTTCCACTATAAACCAAAAGGTGGCGCCCGAGGCAAGACCGAGATTAGTGAAAGGTGCCAAAGTTTGATAGTCTTGTGCAATATGGGTTTTTACAAAATAATCCAAAACGACTACTCACCGGCTGACTGCTGATCAGCGGCGTGTTGATAGGCTGTCGTGACGTCGTTTGATTCACCAACAGTCTGGCAGCTGCGTTCTTTCTAGCGGCGGGTGAACTTGGCTGCGAGATGGTAGCGTTGTCTTCACTATCTTCGCTGCTGCTGCACGAGGGCGGCGTGGGCGGCAGGTGGTGGAAGTGCTGCTGGGCTGCCAATATGGTCGGTTCGATTTTTATCGTGGCCTTCGTAGTTGTGGCGGGTAGGTTGATTCTTTGCGGGATGATCGTGTGCGGGGATGTGAGCATTATGCTTGCAGGATTTCTGATGAGGGCCGATTGGTGGTCTGGTGTCTGTGGGAGAGAGGGATGTTTAACCTTTCGTTGATATTCATTAATATATTTCTTACGATATCAGTCAGACTAGGATTGACCTATCTATACAGGGTGTCCCAAACTCGATGGCCTATTAGACGTTTCTCGAGAACGGGACAAAGGACAATTTTGAAAATTCGGTTTCTTGGGTAATCAGTTCTGCTCTATCGTTCTAAAATACTTTCAGCACTGCGGTGTTGCCGCTTAATTGGAAAGTAGCAACAACTTTGATATTTTAAATGAGACACCCTGTATATTATTGCATTTTTCGCTTTGCTATTGCTTTACGATCATTTTTATATGATACTTCCCTATCCCTATCTCGAGTGGTTTTCGAGAAATTCATTGATTTCCTTATTTTTTGTGCAAAACATAGCTTCAATTAAATGTTTATTACTGCGGTATTTGGAATCGAACAAAGCTGAAATTTTGGATGCGGTTTATCAATGTTCAGTGCATCAGTTATGTCTAAGGGAATTCGGGAATTATACAGGGCCGTTCAAAATTTGTGATTTTTCAGATAGATACAAAAATGGTGAGGAGTATTTTTTTTAATGGAACACCCTGTATATTATCGAATATTCTGGAAGACAATTAAAATTCCTTTCAAATGCTGTATCATGTTCCTATACCTAAATAGTCTGGTTTCCGAAATAAAAGTTTCTATAAAAATCGGATTATTTTGCCATATTTTGTATTAAATGTCATGGAATACGTCATTATGAAAATTCGACAATTAGTGCATCAATAATAAAACGTGTAAGTGTTCATTACCAAAAATTTGATCAGAAATGAATCAATATGGAAGGCAATAACTATTCAAACGAAGTTTTGATGAAATTGTTTATCTTCATGGTCAATGTGATCAAATAATAGCGAGGAAATGCAGAAGGTTCTGTACAGTGGCGGTTTTAGCACTATCAGCGCCCTGGGCGGGATTTCTACGGCGCCCCCTATTTTTCTACGGCGCCCCCTAACTGCAATTCAAACCAATACGAAAAAACGCAAAGGATATAATGAAATAACCATTTATCAAAATAAATAACCATAGAATGAAAAAAATAAAAATTTTACTTTTCTAGCTTTTCTATCGGCGAACTCTTTCATTGGGTTATCAAAGTCGATGTTTTGAACAATTTCATTTTCGATTGACAAAGTTGCCGAGTTTGTCAATCTAGATCGGGATATTGACGATCAGATCAGCTTAAGCTTAGAAATACTCCTCTACCCACTAGCAAACGTTACGGGTATAGTCAATAATATTCGCAATGCTATCCATACATTTGAATATAGTTCTTGTAAGTTGCGATCTTTGAAAAGATTTAAAACAAAAACAGGAGTAACCACATTTCGATCAGGCAGAAAAGATTTCAGATTCACGAGTTCATCACTCAGCATACAACCATTTATATCTGATTTAGAGTTTAGAGAATGTTGACACCCTGTATCTTGAAAACGAAGCATTACCGGACCCATGTTTATTATATGAACATTCCGTCTTGGAATTACTCGAATCCCCCCTTCAAGTTTGGCCACGTACTCACATAACACCCTGTATAAAGATGCGCCTGCGGCGCCCCTTCATATCCGGCGCCCTGGGCGGTCGCCCAACCGCGCCCTACCCTAACGCCGCTCCTGGTTCTGTAGTGTATTGAAGTGTATGAATGTTAAGATGACGAACTGATTGTACGAAGAAAGATTAATATACAGGATATTCCAAACTCGATGGCCTATTGGACGTTTCTGGAGATCTGAGATATAAATACTAGAAATTTTGTATCGCACGATAAGAGACTGCGATCTAGCTCTTGAAAATATTTTAACGGTTGCAGTGTTGCCACATGTACTTGTAACTAATATCAACTTTCGAATTTCAAATGGAACACCCAGTATTAAATTCTGTTTTTTGATTCTACTGACAAATACAAATAACTTTTACTGAATATGTCGTATATCTATCTCTACCGTTTATTGATCACCATGAAGATAAACAATGTCATCAGAACTTCTGTTGAATAGTTATTGCACTCCATTTTGATTATTTTCTGATCAAATTTTTGGTAATGAACGCGCAAACGTTTTATTATTAATGCACTGATTCTCGAATTTTCATAATGACGTATTCCATGACATAATACAAAATATGGCAAAATAATCCGAGTTTTATAGAAACTTGCTTTTATTTCGGAAACCAGACTATTTAGGAATCATCATTTGAAAGGAATTTCAATTTGTCTCGAAACAGGTCGATTACCTACAGGGAAAGGGGGCATGGAGATTTCCTCACCGGCATTAATTGCCGGTGTCATCCGTTTCATTTCACGGAATCTCTCGAACCTCAAGAATAAATCAAATTCTTCCCGTTCCTCCTGCGATACCACCTGCCGAATAGCAGGGATTTCACTATTCGGGCGGGCCGTCTGATGAACGGCCTCGCGTGCAGATGGGACCCCTTCGATCGGGGGCCCGACATTCGCTCGCGAGCAATTGGGCTCTGATATACTAGAATAATTGTCTGGAGTGTGGGGGCGATTTGACTCATTCATTCCTGATTTGTTTGAAAATTGTTCAGAAAAATTGAGTGGGCTGGAGGCCCCTGAACTTAATGTATTGCGTTCTAAATTTTGGAAGGCTTCCACAACTCGTTGAGGTGAGCCATTATTTACTGGGGTTTGAGTTACCCTGGCGGGTCTATCGCCGAAATTCAAACTATGACTGGAGGCTCTCAATGGCCTATTGAAACAAAAATTATTGGAATTTTCCCTCTGACTCAGATCACGCATTGTATTCTGTTCAACAGAAAAATTATTCGGTGTTTCATCATTGTCTTCAACAGGAAAGTTCCCCACGGGAATTTTGTTCGCATTCATACTATCCATACTTTCTCTCATACGGTTTAACCTAGGAGATGTAAGTGAATTTAAATGCACCGCTTTTTGCGAATCTAGTGGGACGCTAGATTCCGTTGCGCAATTTTCGACGCGTCGCGATTCAACAAACAGCTGTGCGCTCTTCGGGCCTAAACTTACTGAGACAGAATTATCCCTATTGATTTCAGGGCTCTCCAAGCTAGAACCAGAAGAAAAAATTATTTTCAGCAGAAAATGAATCACGGACTGGCGCTGTTGAGATGGGCTGAAAAGCCGACCGGTTCTCATGTGTAGAACAAACAAGACCTTGGGTATATGAAACTCGCGTGATACCTTCAACGGGGTGAAGTACACATGAAGTTTGTTGAATTTGTGTTTCGGGGCGAGTCCTCGAGCGTAAATTGTAGGACATGGGGGGGATGTCAAAAATGAATTTACTCCCTAAAAATTAAACGCGTACCGTGGCCTATCTTAATAAAATTTCCCTAAGACAGAACTATATAACGCGTACAACTGCAAACACGACGGTCATACAGAGGCCCCTACGATCCCTACACATATTCGACACACATGAACTAAAACCTTTAGTTTTGTTGACAGAATTTATTATTAATAACCCGTGTTTACACCTATCACCGCAGTGTAACTGATACGTTTTTAGTCGCAGAAAGACCCGTGCACTGAGGTTCATACACGTGTATGATCTCTAGGTTCAGTCTGGTGGACGTCTCGCTTCAGTGTATCTGTCACAAATCGCGGTTTGTGAGGGATATCACGTCAGTGAGCTGCCGACGATATGGGGGTATTCTCCCAGCCTCAAGAGAAATCAAATTAGGCTTGTTCCACCCCGCATACCAAAGCACACGTGTGCAGGATCCTGCAAGAGAAGGGTTGATTAATATACAAATCAACGTATAACGTAGAAATCAGCTGGACGCTGGAAAAACCTGTATCAGGAGCTGAAACGAAAAGGTTGATTATTCAAAAGACTGGAGGCTAGAACTCTTAAAGTTGACGATCCAAAAATCCCTCAATCTGCTGCCGTTGGCTATCAACCCTCGTATCTAGTCCTTAGGAATTCTCAAAAATAAAAATTATCGCTAGGCTTCGAGATCACAGTTAGGACTCCAAATAACTGTGAAAGAATGAGCTGCTTTTCCCAAGGAAGCACTCGCCTAATATCCACTGGACTGGCTATAGTCGCAAAAATCGCACGCAGGCAGCGCGTCTTCGACGAATAAAAAAAAATATAGAACTCACCCCCAGGTCGTAGTGCGTATTCCAGCTTGAGAGGCCGGCGAAGCGAAGTGAACTCAAGTCGTACTGGCTACAGTCGCAGAAAATCGCACGCCGTCAGCGCGCCTTCACAGAGTAAAAGAAAATATATCACTCACGTATTCGAACTTGAGAGGCCGGCGAAACGAAGTGAACTGACTCTTTTTGATTTTTTTCAAAGCCTTCCAGGCTTCGAAGACTATTACTCCCCCACCCATAACTGGCTAAAATCCCGTTCGTCCGTTGTATTTTTTCTATGGTTCTCAGAGAAAATCTGTTTTTAACTCACATCTTGAAAAAAATATACCGGAAGCCGAACAAAGAATCAATATCTCGTACACTTGTTTTATAAACCCAATTGTTCATTTTACGCCTCTTCGTCGAAATCTCTCGTCAAAATCTCAAGTGCTATTCACAATAGATACTGGGTTTATGGCCCACCCGTCGAGCGCACTTGTAGTTTTATACCCCCAATTACCCAGGTCATTTCAGTTCGAAACTGGAAGTGTGAAAATTGTCGATTAATTTACATTCGTAGGAAACGATGTTTCTTCGTACGGTTTTCATACCGTGTTCATTCCTCATATGCATACGCGCTCTGAGATTAAATGTACACAGGGTAATTTGATGACAGGGATTTGGCCCAGAAAATAGTTTTCCACACGACAAATTGTCTTTCAGGATATTCGATAATATACAGGGAGTTCCATTTAAAAAAATGTACTTTTCACCATTTTTGTATCTATCGGAAAAATCACAAATTTTGAACGACCCTTATAATGGAGAACGAATTCCCTTAGAAATAACTTATGCACAGAACATTGGTAAACTACACCCGAAATTATACGAGTCCAAATACCGCAGTAATAAACATTTAATTAAAGCTATGTTTTGCACGAAAAATAAGGAAATCAATGAATTTCTCGAAAATCGCATGATATAGGTATAGGGAAGTATTATACAAAAATTATCGTAAAGCAATAGCAAAGCTAAAAATGCAATGATATACAAGGTGTCTCATTGAAATATCAAAGTTGTTGCTACTTTTCAATATAAGCGCCAACGTCGCAGCGCTGAAAATATTTTAGATCGATAGAGCAAAATTAATTACCCAAGGAACCAAATTTTCAAAATAATGCTGTCTCGTTCTCAAGAAACGTTTAATAGGCCATCGAGTTTGGGACACTCTGTATATTTTGATTAGGTCGTCAACCAAACGCACAATAAGACTGAAGAAGGATGACTTTCCTTCTGAATAGATACTCGTAAAATGTGACTTATAAAAGCTCATATTTCAAGAGTAACTAGTCAGAGGGAAAGTCATTCTCCCTTGTGATGAGTGGTTTTCAAATGAGCAACGGTAAGGCCTATACCAAGCGTTACAACCTCATGACCGTTCCCCAAGAGTTGGATATTGCTGGTGGCTTCTAAATTATCATAACAATGACAAGCCCACGAAATGAAGTGAGTAATTTTCATAGTACACTTGTTTGGGCAGTCGAAAATCTTCATGCTGCGCATTTTTAATGAATAAAGGGGAAGAAAATGTGTTTGATAGTTGAAGGGTCCACTGCAATGATGATGAATGTCCATTTTTCTTTGTTTCAAGATAATTGGGTTTTAATTTTATAAATGGCGATGGATATTTATCATTATGGCCGTAAACACATGTGACGATGAGCGTTCTAGTCGTGTATCCAATTATTAAAAACGTATTTATCGCGGGACTGCGATACTGACTTTGTAAACGAGATTATTATAATAACTGCATATATCAAGGGTCCGAATGACGTACTTAGAATGAAAATAATTTTGGGCATTCATCATCTATGAGGTTCTCTGGCAAATATTCCCGATATTCAATCGCTAAGTTTTATGCGTTTTTATATTTAAACTCTTATATAGGTGATTTTGGGTAAAATTTTATGTTAACGAGTCCTACATCCAGTCCTACACTACAGAATAAATATCATTGGCGAACTCACCATTTCGACATCCAAAGGTATATCGCTGGCGTTGACGTAAATAGATTGTGGGGATGATGGGCAGGAAGAATGGTTACTATCGGTTTCACTGTTCGGTTCATCTTTTACCGATATGTGATCGTGATCCATATCACCACATGCTGTTTTCATCGAAATGGCGGGATAATACTCATCTTCCATATCTGAAACTAAATGTTCGAAATTAACAGACTTAGTTTATGCCTTCCTTCTTCACAAGTGAATAAACGAGAAGTTTGAATGAAATTCATATATTTTACTATGGTAATAGATGTTACATATATTTAAGTATCATCTACAAAAATAAAAGAATAATATTTTGCGTTCAGATTTCCCACAAAAATGTTTTCAGCAATTTTCCTTGAAAACGTATATATTCTTATTTTTATTATATTTATAAAAATTATACAGACACGAATGTAGAATGACCCATGTTTCTCAAAAATGGAATTGTTTTCAACTCAAAAAGTTGCTTTCACTTCTCGTGAAACCTGAAGATGTTACACATCACGCTGCTAGATTACCTTGAATATTATAGAACTTGCTTTTTTCGAATTAGAATATCAGTATAATTATTCGCAGACCACGCATGAGTGTGACTTAACTTATGACTATTTGAAAACGCAGAATAGATCTATAGCCAAACGTATTTGGGATTGGCATGTCCAAAGTTGAAAACAACTGAAGTAAAATTCAATGTAGCACATTCTCTGCAAACCTCTTCCTAAGAGAAATGAATAAAATTATATCATTTAGTCAATACGTTGTTTTTGAAGAAATTCCTTATCTAAATCTTCTATCTTCTATTCCCAATTAACCGTCACCAGAAGTGACGTATTTTTTACCGAATATCAGTCGTCCTACTCTAGGCAAACCTGTTGTGGTTATGTATGTGTACCTATATTCATAAAGCACTTTCAATTTTTTTTTGTGTAACTGATGGCGTTATTAATATATCTTTAGTATAATATAGGTATTTTCATTTCATATTTATGTATTGGGTTATAGTATTGAAATGATTCCTTAGTCTTGGAACATAATCAAAATGAAAAAAAAAAATATATATACCCCGTTTTTAAAACGGACTGAAATGTATAAAATTATTTCTTCTAGCTCCATACAGATTTACAACCCCCAACAAATTGTCCTAAAAATTTGGTCAAGTAATTCACAATCACAAATTTTCAGGGCAATCTTTATGAGGTTAGGATTCTGTATATAAATCTGTATGGGGCTAGGAGATTATGACAAAGCACAAAGATTTAGGAAACCAATTCCATCGTTTTCCCTGTCGCATTAAACTGGCATTGGGCGCCATTCAAATTATAATATTAATTTACAAAATGTGTACCGAACAGACAAACAAACAGATAGACAGACAGGAAAGCGAGTTAATATTGCATTGTCATCCAGTTCTGAGCTATATTTGAAGTTTCAAGTCTGTAGCTTGAATTATATTGCAAAATTTACACCGAACAGACAAATAAACAGACGGAGAAGAAAGAAACTTAATAAAAACGTGGTAAAATGGTGAGAACCGAAACCTTTTTTCCTCTCTCTTTCAATAAATAACTGTGGTCCCGATCAGTTGACCATAATAAATGCCGAAAAGCTTTGGGATAAGGAAACTTTGTACAAATCCTTCTGACGACCATTGTCAGGGCATTGTTACGAAAACGAGTACACTACGCCACTGCATGTTTGTCACGCGACTGGCTGACGCCACGGCAAGCTACCAGAACGTCCCAGAATCGTCGAATGGATCGAGAGTGATCGAGAAGCTGCCACCGGGAATACTCTAAATATTAAACACAGCGTACGCAAGCGAGAACAAGTTGAGTTCAAGCAATGATAGAGTCCGGTGAAGTGCGCGGTATATTTTAGCGGAGAATTAGAATTGCGTTACTCACTAGTCAGGATTTATTGTTTATTGAAGTGTAAATAAACGGAAAAATAATTAGTTCAGTAGTTTAATAGCCACGAACACCAGATTCGTAACAATATCCTAGAACGCGATGTTTTTCTTAACTTTTTCTCATGGGAATCAAAGAGACAAATATCCAATTGTTTCTACGTAGCAGAGGCAAAATTAAATGGAGAATGTAAGTCACTAGCAACAGCCACGGCTTATCATATTTACGTAACTTATTCACTGCTCATTTGCAATGTTATTTTTTCAATGTGTACTGGAATATAGCCACCGTTGATAACACATGTATGATATTTTTTTATCTGTTACTTACGTACATATTTTTAGATAAGACATGATTTTTCGTACCAAATATCAGAATAGCGCTTTCTTGGTACTGCGAATGACAATTCCAGCTGTTCAAAGCTTGGGTTATCGAACGAAATTGGCGAGTAACCGTTTCAAATTTCGGTCTGGTGGTTTTCCATATATATATATATTCAGCCATTCAAGTTTACTGTTCCCATGATCGTTTCATTGCTCATTCACAGAAATCTACTTTACTAAACTACACAAAAATACGAATATTGAGAGTTCATTCCATAAATGAACATACAGGGTGTAATCTAACCTCTTACACACGATGACGGGTGTATAATGTCATTTTATAACAAATTACAGTGGTTAAAAATAAAAAATAAAAAGTTTTTTTTTGTCAAATTCGACAGAATTTTGGGGGAGCCGCTATCCGCTTAACCTCAGCTGACCTATTCAGAGCCGCAATAAAACACTGGCAATTGCCGGATGCGATAAACATTTAAATAATGTGAAATGTCGAATTGTTTGTTTGGTAAATGTACAAAAAGACTCTGAGCATTAATTGCAGGCTACCGGCGATAGGTATTCAAACAAATGAACCTTGTTATATCCAAACTGCTAGATAAAGTCAGAACTAGTAGATGAAGTCAACATACTTTGAAGCACTTTACGAATCACAATTGTAAAAAATCTGTTGTAAGAATACGAAGACACAAACAGTATTTTATTAAAAATAATATCGATGGCCATTGTGATCCAAAATGAGAGGTAAACAGTGTTCCCAGATCATCGCACGCCCTTCTACTTGGGAATTAGAAAGCTGTCAACGAACGAACCTTTATCAGATTCGACTACTGTTTTCTGAATGGCTGATGAATGAAAGATCTACTTAGCAACCAATCAGAAAACAGTACGCGATGTGCACGAGAAGTAATTTGAACATTCTTGTCTTTGTCTTTTGCTGAAGTTTGCACTCACAACTAAACATGGAACTGTCCCGTGCGTTCGAACATACCTGCGTTTTCTTGAGCAATATTATCAGCCTTCTTTTTGGCCGTGTAAGTAGCACCGGATACCCATAAACCTTCCTAACTACTCCCACGGGGGCACACTCATTCTCGTTAAAGATAGTTTTAATACGCTATTCCACTTCACGAATATTGTAAAATACAACCATCTAATCGAGGACAATACCTTTGAATTCTCTGTTATTTTCAGTAACACGCTAAACATGTTTGTCGTTTGTATCTATAGATCCCCAAATACAAGCGTGGATCTATTCCTTAATAAACTAGATACATTATTACTTCAATTACCTCTAAATAAAAAAATTATACCAACTGGTGACTTCAACATAAATTATTGTGATAAACACACACTCACCACACAAGCTCTGATTCAGCTTTAAAGCTCCCACGACTTAACCATGCATGCAAAATCCTACACAAGAATTCCCCAATATGCAAACAGTACTATCGACTATATTTGCTCAAACCTGGATGAAGATCTTGCTCAATTATTAACTCGGGACTATCAGACCATGAAGCATGTATCACTATAGATGAAAATTTTTGTGCTACAGTATTGCAATCTATGATTTCAGACCACACAGCTCAAAAAATAGTTATAAATCAAACACCAAAAAAAAGGAAAATAAATTTCTCAATGAAACGTCATTTCAATGATGAAAACATAAAGGACTTCTGTGACAGGTTGGATAAGGCAAATTGAATGAATTTTACAAAATGATAATCATGAAGTGAACAAACAGTGGATCTCTTTTACGGATATATTTCTACACCACTTTAACGCAAGCTTTCCTTTGAGAAGAATTAATCAATGAATAAAAACAATTTAACAAGAAAACAGTCGCCTGAAATCATAGAATGTAAAAATCGGCTAGATATCTTTTACACTATTAGTTCAACTGATCCAAGATACAATAATGTTTATAGAGAAATTAAAAAAGAGTACAATAACCTACGACAACTGCTAGGCAAGAAACTATCAAACACGAATTCAGAAATCAGATTGTAAAAATAAAACTACATGGCAAATCTAAGGAAATACAGGGAGAGTGAATTGCAAAAATGAAATAGAGGTTCAGGGGATTCTAAAGAGGTTGCAAATAATTTCAGTGAATTCCTTAGAAACATTACAAACAAACTTTTGGACCAGTTGGGGAATGCACCTTTGTAGTAATATACTTACAAACGATAAATCTATGTTTGTTACGCCAGTGGGGTGAACGAGAAGTTAGGGAAATAGTTGGATGTTTCAAAATAAATTAAGCAGCGGCGATGATGAGGTACCTATCATTGTTATAAAAATGTATCTATCATATTAGTACCCCTTTAGTTCAGTATTATCAATAATTCATTTAAATTTGGAATATTCCCGGAAGCTTTAAAACTAGCCTTAATCAAACCAATCCATAAAAAGGAGAAAAGCCTAATAGAAAATTATAGACCAATAAGTATACTTTCTTCCTTTTCTAAAATATTTGAAACAGCTATGTGCAATAGACTCACAAATTTTTAACAAAATGCAATGTATTTAATGACATCCAGCATGGGTACCAGAAGGGTAGATCTATCCAGACTGCAGTCTTCCGGTTGATAAATAACATTTTGAAAGAACTTGAAAATAACAATTTGATATTGGGTATGTTTTTGGACTTATCCAAGGCTACAGATTGCCTCAACCACGATTATAATGCTGTATAAACTAGATAAATATGGAGTAAGGGACCTGCTCTAAAATGGTTTAGGTCATACCTAAGCAACAGAAAACAAAAAAGTTGTGATTTCTAAAGATGGAGTTACGAGTAACTCGGAAATCAGTCTAGTTCAAAACGAGTGCCTCAAGGAAGCATAACGGGACCTTATTATTTATTATTTATCTAAATGATATAACAACTATCATTCAAGCTTTAAATGTCAATTAACGAACTATGCGGATGATACCAATATACTTGTGCATGCATCAACATGGCCTGACTTGATAGAAACATCCCAACACACTTTAAATAATGCTAACCATTGGTTTAGAACAAATAAGCAAATTTGCAATAATGAAAAACCAGTCTTGTTCTTTTTAAAACCAGCCAGATGGGATATACACCAAATGACATCATCTTGAATGATATCAACTTTAACATATCTTCTGTTACAAAGTTTCTGGGATTGTACATAGACGAAACAATGACCTGAGATACAATAGACAGTATCTGCAAAAAACTCAACACGGTTTGTTACAGATGAGAGTCCTAAAAATACACCAATCTTTCTACCCAAAAAACTGTGTACCACGCAAACTTTGAAGGCTCCTTGAGGTATGGAATTATATTCTTTGGGGTAGTAGAGATTTATGTAGAGTATTCATCCAACAGAAAAGAATTATAGTTCTGAAGAATATTTAAATTGGAATGGGTAAACACTGAAATTAATTGCAAAGGCTTCTGACCATTATTTCTGTTAATATGCAAACTTACATTGATATATTTGTCAAAGCCTGAAAATGAAGATCTTGCTCATTATTAACTCGGACTATCAGTATTATAGCACATTCTCTCTGAGCACAAAAATCTCCGAACAGAAAATTAAGCTAGGTAGAATATACTCCCACCACCACCAATTTCAAACTATACTAATGACAAATCTTGAAATAGCATTCCCCTTAAAAAACACAAATTCAAAACAAAAAAATTATCGATTCCTCAGGACATCAAGATATCAGGGAAAAATCTACGTTCCCTACACTGCATAAGAAAATTCAGCACATCCACTCAATTTACCTCTTATTTCATCAAATACAGAGGTATTTATAGGAAGGGGATCAAGTTGGCTGAAACAAAATTTTGTAACAAAATAATGACCGAATCCGCCAACAAAACCAGAGAATCCTGGGCTATAATAAATGAGTTGAGGGGAGTAAACAAAAACAACTCGCAGGCAACAATTATGAACATTCACCCAGATGACCTCAATCAATACTACTGCTCCATAGGACAGAACAATACTAATAACAACAACTCTGGAACAGACCCTATAACATATCTAACAGAGATAAGCACTCCCATAAAAAATAAACATGCCACGGGAATAGACGGCCTTTCAATAGAATTATTCAGAAACTTACCAGAACCAAAAAATTGGTTGACTTCATAAACCAGACTTTTGAAAGTGGAACCTTTCCAGCTTGTTTGAAAACCTCTGTTATAGTACCAGTGCACAAAGGGGGAGCTGAAGATGAACCTGGTAAATATCCCTATATCTCTAATACCAACACTATCAAAAATATTAGAAAATATTGTCAAAAAAAGGATAATGGCATTCTTGAATAAACATAATATAATAACAAAAGACCAATTCGGATGCCAACAAAACAAAAACACAAGTGATGCAATGCTAAACCTACTAGAAACAATATATGGATCCATCAATTGGAGAATCATCTGTGATCTCTCCAAGGCGTTCGACAGTGTCAATCACAGTCTCTTTCAAACCTACCAATATCGCTAGGTATCAAATTGATTAAATTTTATTTGGGCATTTCACAAGCATCCAGAATATAACGGCTTGGAGATCAAGATAATGAACTTAAACGATTGAACTAATCTCTATACACATAAAGGCATGATTCAGGCATAGAAATAGGCAAACGATTTTGTAGGTACAATGTATTCGATTTTGGGATCTATCTATTTATAGGCTTAGAAATG
Source organism: Gonioctena quinquepunctata (assembly GCA_018342105.1). Classification (NCBI taxonomy): domain Eukaryota; kingdom Metazoa; phylum Arthropoda; class Insecta; order Coleoptera; family Chrysomelidae; genus Gonioctena; species Gonioctena quinquepunctata. Next base: position 45,811 of record JAFIRS010000586.1, on the reverse strand, counting down.
GAACTTTAGGTACAATGTACCTCGATTAGGATTTATTTATTTTATTTTCCTGCTTCACGTGAGGTGGCTTTACTTGTTGTTGAAACGCTTGAGCTGAACGCCTATCAAAGTAAATTGATTCGAATATACCTCTGTAACAATGTGAAACTTCGATGAATAAAGACCATTTATTATTATTATTATTATTATTATTACCTAACGGATCGCAAACAAATGGTAAAAATGTCTGACACATACTCAGGTTGTTCTTCTGTAACAACTGGAGTCCCCCAGGGATCCATCCTGTTCCTACTCTATATAAACGACATAACACAAATGAAAACTAACTGCAGCATAACAATATTTGCAGATGATGCAACACTCTGCTGGAGCAACAAAGATCCAAAAGAACTCCAGGTAACTATAACTCGTGATCTGACACTAATAAATAACTGGTGCAACATCAACTCCCTGTCCCTCAACACTACAAAAACAGCGCTCATCAACTTTAAATGTAAAATAAACAACATTAACGTAGATACCACTAGGATCCAAAAAAAGACATGCTCCAAATTTCTAGGACTCCACATAGACCACCAGCTCAAGTTTGAAGATCACACACTGAAAGTGAAAGTGTATTACTACTCTGTGAATCCCATCTCAGATATACCCTACCTTTCTGGGGCACCTGCAACCTAACAAACTTTAATTCGGCATTTATACTTTAAAAAAGAGCAGTCAGGAGCATAACTAACTCCTCTAGAAGACTTACTACATGTATACCACTTTTCGTCCAACATAAGATCTTGATCTATTCATCTTGGAAACAGTGTCTCTTCTGCACAAACACAGAAGTAACTCGAACACCCAACACCATAATACAAGACAGTCTGACAATATCCACCTGCCAATACCAACCTAAACACTGACACTTAAATCAATATTTTAAACTGGAAAAAACTATACAACCACCTCCCGAAACATATAAAAGATATCCCTAACCATATACAAAATTCAGAAATAACGTGTTGAAAAGGGAAACATTCTCAATTGAATATTGATAGAAAGATTTTTCTGTGAATTGAAAATCACGATTAAAATGAAGTTATTTTTTGTGAATGTCTAACAGAAAACAACTACTTCCCCGGCTAAAGCCACGCTGGACATTGAACTACATCTGATAGATATTCTGAAAAGGCCCTAACTCAGAAGAAAAACCTGAAATTGAAAATTTGCATTTTCATTCAGAATATCTATCAGATGTAGTTCAATGTCCAGCGTGGCTTTAGCCGGGGAAGTAGTTGTTTTCTGTTAGACATTCACAAAAAATAACTTCATTTTAATCGTGGATTTTTCAATTCACAGAAAAATCTTTCTATCAATATTCAATTGAGAATGTTTCCCTTTTCAACATGAATACCCCACAAGAGGTTATCTTGACGATGGAAGATAGTGACTAAAGTTTATCTTTCAGTCGCAGATGATTCCACATCTGATTTTATGAACATCCTGTTTATATTTTCAACAAATCAATCAGAAATAACGTTAAAGAACTATTCATTGAGAAAGCCTAATACACCATTCAGGACTATTTTACAGAAGTTTTCTAGTTATAAATATTTAATTATTATTATATATTTTTTTTAACTGCATAATATTCACCCTTATAAAAAAATAGCACTGTTGTATCACTCACAATAATTTTTAACTCCGTTGTATATTAGCCTACATAGATCACCGTTTATTGCAATAACATGTCCGATATAATACTTGCATACAAGAAATGGCCAAACAGTGCTGTCCTAATGTGTGACTCGTCCTATACATAAACATTTATTGATTAAACTGACATGTGCACCATCTATTATCCTTTTATCTGTATATATTTTAATGACTTTGTCTATAAGAATCTGTATTCTTCTGACAATGAAGTGAATTTTGATTTGATTTGAGCTATACCGGGGCACGAGACACAAACATCAATCCGTTCTTTTTAGGTCATGCTTGAGGTCCCGAAACAACACAAGCTTTCCCCTGCCCCCTCTTGCACCTACCGGTGCAAAAAGCCCTTTTTGGTTATGTTCAATGTTAATGTTTGAGTAGCATTCACAGATTGCAACAACTAATGTTGGCGATCCTGAAGATGTTTTGTTTGTGTAGGGTATTTATTGAATTAGTTCAACAAAGCTGAACTATTGGAAGAACTGTGCAATACAATTAGGAATCGCCGCAAAAAAAGCACCACATATCTGTATTCTAAAACACCAAGAGGGTGACCTTTGTTTTCTTACTATAATATGGGTGTAGGGTATTCATTTTTGATGTTTTTGTTGTTATAATATTATTTAAGGCAATGAATTAGTTCGAAGAATTTCCCTTTAGTGTTTTTGAGATGGCCTCAGAGGCCAAAAGTTCTAAGTATTTGCTATGTTCTTCAGTGTATTGATAGTTATTCTAATTATATCTCCACTCTCGACTATTTTTCCAAAAGATAATAATTTATGTGTATCATATTATCGTCAATATCAGAAAACTCATTTCAAAATGATTGTGTTTGCAGTGAGAATAAATGAGAATTGGAATTTACTACTTCATTTATAAATGTGACGAGTGATTTCTTTTGTCTTCTACTATTCAAAATACTTACCAAACAGTTCGGTGTTTAGGTAGTTTGTAGCGTTTAAAAGTGCTACATAGAATTATTCTTTTATTTGGGATAATTTTTGTTGATTTATTTCATCCGCGTGCTCCTCGGTGCAAGATTCACCATAGAATCTTCGCTGGATATCAAACCTTGGTATCGACGACTGGCTGTAGGTCAGCCCCAAAAGGCTGGAAGTAAATGTTTATTTCATACTTTTATCACAAGAGGTAATTGTTTAGTTCATACTTTTATCACAACCCATATTTGGTTATTTAATATTTTTATCGCAAACGATAATTATTGATTGCGTTGTAGCTTGTAATTATGTATTTCGTGGTATTCTATGCGTGGTAGCCAAAATAATTAAATATTCAGATAATTCAGAATGAGCTCCTAATCAAAAGGTATTACGGATAATCCATCGCACTGTAGTTTGTATTTATGTAAAGTATACAGACTAGATAAGGTAGTATATTTCACTATATTTTACATACTCTGCTGTAACCCCGATATCTTGTACACAACGGAGAGAGCTCAGAATACATTAGGTCTCACTAGTGTTCACTGTATAACCACATTTCATCGACAAGCTTGATACATAGTAATAAGTTTATGTACATATTTATTTGGTGATGGTTCAATTTTTTTGTAGTAAATGGTATTAAATTTTAATCTGTGTTTCTCTACTAATTTACTCACAATCTCTCAGACTGCCAATACAACAGCATTGAAATAATCTTATTATCTTGGTTAAATAAGGTAATCTCAATATTTTTTATATAACCAAGTGGCGCTCAACAAATTATCATATCTCTGGATTAAAGTATCTCAGCCACTGCTCAAATATTTTCTCAACGACCTATAAATGTTCTCCGATGAAAAGCACCGTGCACATTTAATTTGTTTTCCCCAGAGAAAAACAAGGGTTACAAGTTGTAAGAACAAACTTCAACAAAATTCAAAGACAACAATGTTTGAATTACTTCTCGTGCACATGGCGTACTGTTTTCTGATTGGTTGCTAAGTAAAATCATTCATTCACCAGCCAATCAGAAAGCACTAGTCGAATCTGACAAACGTTCGTTGACAGCTTTCTAATTCTCAACTAGAAGCACGTGCGAGAATCTTGAATGAACTATCTGGCAACACTGTTCTGTTCTGGATCACTAGGTCACAATGGCCATTGATATTATTTCTAATAAAATACTGTTTGTGTCTTTGTGTTCTTACAACATATTTTTTGATAATTGTGATTCGTTAAGTGCTTCAAAGAGTGTTGACTTCATCTACTAGTTCTGACTTTATCTACCAGTTTGGATATAACGAGATTTGTTTGTTTTCATGATTATAAAATTGATTACTTATCGACAGTAGCCTGCAATGATGAAATCCTGCAATTCCCAGTGTTTTCTTGCGGCTCTGAGCAGGTCAGCTCGGGTTAGACGGAGAGCGGTTCTCAAAATGTTGTCGAAGTTTTTTTTTTCGAATTTATAACTAATGTAATTTGTTATAAAATGGCATTATACACCTGTCATTCACGGGTATGCAAAAGATTATACACCCTGTATAACCCTCATTCAACTATTGAACAGTACAGTAGCATGCGTAAACTGATCCCTGAACATGAACCTGTAGTGATGGTCTAGCTGGATTTTCTTGACATAAAGAACAAAAGAGTTAGCTCCCGATCCACTGATGATTATTTACAAAAGATATACGACTGAAAACTGAAGCATAATATGTTGTAGGTATACCATATTTCAATCTTAACATAATTGTATGCATGAAATACATTGTAAAACTTGTGTTTTTCCTGTAAATATAATGAAACTATGATATTTGATGTACGGTGTATAATTTTTAATTGAAAATATTCATTGGGAATAACTTAATTTTTATGTGAATTGTTTATCGAAAATAAGTCATATCTAATGGAAAACAATATCTCAAAGAATGCAGCTGAAATCATTTTTAGCTCGTCGTGTGAATTGATTGTTTTCACTTTTTCTGGCAACTAGACCGGACTAAACAGTCTTGACGGAAATAAATTATCAACTTAAAAACAAGAAAGACTAACACATGACAACCACACAAAAATTCATCAACTGAAAAGCTGAAGTAGTGGAAGAGGGTGACAGACCTGATATTGTCCTCAAGTGCGTTATATAACTTAACATTTATCGATCTTTGGTGATTCTGCAACACTGATAGTCCAGTATACGGTTGAATATGAATTTCTAAGAATCTTGTGTCAGAAACCTGTTAAATTGACTTGTTATTGACTCTTACCAAGTAGCTGGTTTCACATTCGTGGAACTGTCCATTAACAGGAAGGATAATTATGTTTGCCCTTATGTAAATAATGAAATGATATATAAATAAACAGTTTCTGTAAATAAAGTGGTACTTCTAACATTACAGTTTTTTCTGTATAGCAAAGACTTCTTGTGCTTTGGTAGTCGCACGCAAGTGAACAATTTCATAGCTAATAAATGGCTATATTATACAAGACTTCTAGAGAAACAGTGTTTTTAGGCTGACGAAGAAGAAAATAAAGTCGCTAAGCTTAGTTCTGGCATTCTCTATGTGGTTGCCGCAAGAGAGCGTCCATATGAATGAATTCCGAAAAGCTTGAATGGGCTTGTTTGTGATTCATTCATATTTTGGAGCTATTTGATTCTTAATCTATTCAGTTGTCACATCCTGTGCTTTTTGAAGCGTTGCAGGAATGGTTGCTGCAGATATAACTGAATTGGTTGGTATCATCTGCATAGATAATCAATACAGAAGCAGCAGAACAACAATCTGGAAGATCGTTAATGAATACAATGAACGACAGGGGTCCTGGAACTGATCCTTGGGGGGTTTTATTTTTCATTTTAAATTTGGGGAAATTTAAATGAGAAATTAGATTATGTATTTACAACACAGTTTAGAGCGAGTGTTGGTTATCAATACCTTTTGACTACGACTCTCAAGGATGATGCTATCCATTTTGACTCCAACTGTACGATATGAAATGTAAACATAATTGTATAGTCTAATATAGCAGCATTATTCACCTACTTTTGCAGACTGACATAGCAAAGAAATTGGCCATAATCTTGATATGAACCTTTACCTTTATAATAGGGTATAATTTTTGGGATTTAAAAACGGAAAAAACGCCGTTCTAAAAACTATAGTTGATAATGTGACTCAATATTTCAGAGATTAGGTCAGCAACCATTAGTATCTCATCTACACCTGCTGAGCTTTTTTTACGGTTTCTTCAATTTCATAGTTGGTTGTTGAAGAAAGATATATGCTTTTTGCTTTAGATTTCAAGTATTCAATGATATCTTGACAATTACTTACATCACTATATACATAACTGATAGTATCACCTTCAGGTCTATTATGGGATTTATGATATTCCAACATTTCTTCAATTTGTTATCTGCTACAGCTATTTCATAATTATTTGAGGTATGCTTTGCAAAGTACAATTTAGTTTGATATATTCGTTTAAGCTCGAGAAATTTTTGATGGTACAGTTAATTTTGATACATTTTATCATAAATTAGACATTTCAGGTAGCATTCTGCACTTAAACTTCTTATTATAATCAGTTATACCAAAGAGTTCAGACCAATTAACTGCTTTAAGTAAGATTCCTAATGTGTCTTCATTCTTTTAGTGACGTTTTTTCATTAGAATGATATTCTTGTTGGAGAAAGAGTACTAGAAAACAGGTATTTGAACAGTGTGGTCAACCAAGGAGATGTGGTTTATTTCAGTTTGTAGTGAAGCTACAGTACAAACGTTATTGTCGATAATATTGCAGAATCACCCGAGATACAACTGGGTTCGAGGCTCCAGAACGAACTGCTGAAATAAATTCATGGAGTTTGATCAGGAACTACTAGGCTTCAATAGTTAATAGTGGGTGGTGCTTTTTCTCGAGAAGAATTGCTAGTGGGTTGATTTTTCTTCAAGAGTGGTGGCACTCTTGATAAGAGGGGGAAGAGAACTGGTGGTGAAATTTCTTCTTATTTGTGTTGAGATGAAAAGTTTGTTTGATGTTTACTGTATTTTAGTAGGTACGTATTGTTTGAGGTGGTCTATCCATAGTAGATTTTTGTCGATTATGAGTCTTAGGTATTTTATGTTATCTTGTAGGTATGTTGTGTCCGTCGCTCTTGATGTTTGCTGTTCTAATTTGTGTAGTTACCGTCGTGAACATTGTTTCTGTCTTTGGTTGTTGGTCAGTTTATTGTCACCCAGATAGTTTTCCATATTTTCCCAATGGATTTTGCTTACGTGATTTTTTTCTTTTTGATTTACAAAACCCTAAAAACGAATTGTACTTCCTGGGCCAAAACTGGAAAGCAGAATGCGAAAATCGTTTCCACTGGAGAAATCGAAACCGCTTGGTCCTTTTGAAACCGGACTTTGGATCTCCCAAAAATGTTCACTTACCATCGACTTTATGACGCGAATGTGGTGAATTTGGTAAACTATCTCCATCTGATGCTAGACTGTAAGAGTGTTCCGTTTTGATTGGTCTGGTTCCCAAAACTGCGTCCGTCATCAATCTGTCATGCAGTATAACGCCCGCACCCGGTATATCTTTGCTAGAAATGTAGCTCCATTCTATCGTCATATCGCCCGATTGCATTCTCAGGACATCGTGCATAGACTGAAAAAAAAAGAAAGAAATTAGAAGAGAAAAAAAAACACATAATATATATCTGATGTAATTGGCTCCGAGCAGATGCCGGATTTTTTAAATCAATTATAACATAACCATACAGTTTCTCTGAATATTACCGAAAAGGAACTACTTTAATTTCTTCATAGAAATGATGATATGTATTGGTGTTTTTTTTCAATTATTATTTAGTATTTCAGAATGCTCATGTACTGGTCTTGAGAAGTGACGCAAACTATTTTGAAAACTTCTTTATTTCGATCTAATTTGGTAGATAAGTACTTTTACTGTAGTGCTCACATCATTTTGCCCAAATAGTGAACCAATTCAAAGTTCAACACCGAATAACTTCAATAAAAAGAATATTGGAGAGGAATCCTTTGTACACATTGTAAATATGAAGTAGGCATTCTGAAAATCCCAAAATGATTTTTGTTATGAATTGCTTTTGTGGTAGAAATGTTATAATCCCAAAAAATGTATTCCTCCACAAAAAATTAACTTCAAACAATAATTATTATCGATGTTATAATAGCATCGCACATCTCTAAAATATTGAGGAATATCTATTATATTTCCTCATTAGTTCGACGCAAAACAAAAAAAAATGTTCAGTGGATTGACTGAAGGAATGCTAGAGATAATAGAGACGTATTTAATTATTACATAAAGTGGTTTTTCTATTATCCAACATCGAACCATAACTGAATTCATACGAAAAGATGCCTGAGGGTTCTTGACAATAAATCGAGTTTTTGACACATTCTCAACGGTTTCTTCGGAATCAACGACCGCTAATAATTTATATGTGTTCGTTGGTCCTCAGCAGTATATCTGAAATATAGTAATACATGGGAACAATTTATTTGATTAGCTCAGCTTTATTATTTAGGAGATTGATACTGTTGTGGATGCTGAAACCGAATGGAATTTAAAATGGACTGAAACTACACATTCAAAAGGTGGGGTTTTTGTTGAGGTTGCTAGTTGACTTGATATTCAGAACTTGTCGGTTCTATTCAGCGTTGAAAGAAATCGCGACAAGATCAATGTAAGATCAACATAAGAAACACTTTGGCAAAATTAGGACAATAGGCCTGGCCAAGAATCTTGAGGATACAACGAGGAAATTTGACATTGAAAATATTTTCATATAAGTATGAAAAAACGATCTAGAAATCCATTCAAAAGAAACCAAAACAAGAATAATGTTGACGATGCAGTATACCCTGGTATTGAGAACGTTTCTAGTAAATGGAAATATGAATGAAGCATTAAAGGAATTCTCTGCGGAAAACTGGAAAACGAAAATATAAAAAATATTTACATGTGAAAGTATTGAACAATTATTGTCGATCATGTTCAAACTCGATAGATAAAAGGCGACTCCATTTATTCGGGTATAAAAATAGAATTGATCCAACAATTGATGAGGAATGTTGAAGACAGTAAAAGAAGAAAATATATGAATGAATATGAATGTATGATATGATATGATCAGATTGCTGAACTGGTTACAAGAGGGGCAGGGTAACAACGTAAGGAAATGACACCAAACACGAGTGATTGAACGATAATCCACTATTTTGACTAGGTATTTTGTTGAAAAAATAATAAGACATATATTATATTCATTCTCAGTTGGATGGGCGAGCAAAACATGACATTATTTGCAGCTTCAACTGAACATGCCGACCATAGGCGGAGATTTATTCTTTAACTTCAAATATCACTGTGCCTATTTTTGTTTAACTATGTTTTTTCGAAGTCAGTTGAATTTTCTCAAAAGCTTTTTGAACTGATTTAAATTATCACAGTTTTTAATAGTCGTACTTTATTTAGCTCAATTATTGGAGTAGGAGTAAATGAATTTTTAACACTAAATGTCTCCTAGATTCCTGATGTTCTTCTATTGCCTTTGGAAGATGAGCCGGGCCGATTCCATTATTGCCATTCGCTGATTGATTTTTTCTGTGTTTTGAAACCAGTCTGGAAGGATTTAAATTTTTTTGTGGATGGTACTTTCGACAACTTTTACATTTAACTTTTTTTTTCAATAGACAATAATAACGATGCTAAGGGTTGGGTAATTTATAGTGAATAATCTGGTGCCAAAATGAAATCATTAAATTCTATCGAACATTTTACGATTTTTAATTATAGCTGTTCGTTGGAACAATTTTTTTCCTCATAACCCTTTACGTTTATTTATATGCAACTCGTCTTTTTGGTTTCAATTTAATTTTCATCAAACCGACTCAATTTTAGTTATCAGCAAATACACTGTTGAAAAATAATTAACCTCGTTTGACCGACGAATCGAAACCATTATTATACTTGGAACACTTTCTAAAGGGATGGATGGATGGTCTATAGAATCCCAGATGTGTCTGCATGATATTTTATCGTTCGACATAAAAATGATTTCGATTGACCTAGTTTCTTTATGCACGAACATAAAATTCGTAGTTCGGATCATTTTCATTCTATTCTGTTTTTATCGACCGACAAAATTTATCCCTAAAATTAATATAATACCTCATCTGCCAACTTTTATGTTTACATTGAGGGTGTCTGTAATTTAAGTCATGAAGGGAAAAAGAGTTATCTTCTCCTTTCTTACGGAAAATTCATAAATACCACTAAAAATGTTCGAAATAAGTGATATCGAATATAAACATGATATAGCCAATTTATTCAACATTCATTTTTAACCGACGAAACCAAAAAGGAGGAGGTTCTCTAGTCGACGCGTATATTTCTTTTTTTTTTAATGTATGATCACGCATAACTTTTTATTGAGGCGTCCGATTCCGATAATTCTTTTTTCAGTGGATAGGGTGTACTTCGAAGTTGGTCCCATTTGGATTAAAAAGATGAAATCCACCCCTAAGGGTAGCAAAATGAAGGATATTGATCACTCACCCTCTGAATTCTGGTCCGTTAACCGATTCTATCAGGCATAACTTTGTACTGGGATCTTCGATTTGGATGATTCTTCTTTTATCAGATAGGGTATACCTCATAGTTGATCATATTTCGAATGGAATTATCCACCCTTACGGGTAGAAAAATAGGGGATAATTGATTTTTCACTTGTGAACATTGGCACACATATGTAGTTGACAAGAACAGATCGCTAGTGTCATTATCACAATCATTATATTCTATGAGAGGATGGAATGATATACAAATTAATGAAATAAACTAACCAGAACAACAAAAATAATTTATATTACAACAAATAATAAAATTAGATAATCATATTATTTAACTGGTAATAGTTGGAGTAAGGTGGGTAAGTAAGTATTTTGGAAGTAATAAAAAAACAAGCAGTTAGTAATTAGAAGATGTCAGCCACAAAAAATTGAAAAACAAAAACTTTTTAACAAAAAATTAAACCGACGAAATACGGAACTGAAAAGTAAAAAATACAATAAACCTTCTTAGTCTCAATAACTAAGCTCCTAAACTAATGTAAGTAACTAATTTTGAGTCGGCGCCAAACAAACAATCAACGAACATCATTAAATTACTTCAAAACAATTATCAGAATGTCACCGCGCAACTCGATGCCATCATTTTACGCCTTACCTAATTCATTTGCTTGTTTGTTGGGCGCCGACTCAAAATTAGTTACTTACATTTGTTTAGGAGCATAGTTATTGAGACTAAGAAGGTTTATTTTATTTTTCACTTTTCAGTTCCGTATTTCGTCGGTTTAATTTTTTGTTAAAAAGTTTTTGCGCACACTTTTCTTTATTCGGCATAGGTTAACTTTTCAATTCACTCAATCAGCTTATCTAAAATGTGTAATTTATCTCCCATGGTTTATGGAAAATAAAATTAAAGTATAGTATAAAAAACTAAAATACACGATTTTTAAACTACGAAACCAAAAAGGAGGAGGTTCTCTAGTCGACGCATATATTTTTTTTTTATTTTTTTTTTATTTATGATCACGCATAACTTTTTACTGAGACGTCCGATTCCGATAATTCTTTTTTCAGTGGATAGGGGAGCTTAGTTATTGAGACTAAGAAAGTTTATTTTATTTTCTACTTTTCAGTTCCGTATTTCGTCGGTTTAATTTTTTGTTAAAAAGTTTTTTGTAGCAGTGTGAACTAAAAAGTTAAAAATAATAAGAATAACGTCATTGTCCAAAAAATTCACTTTAATGTAGAATGGGGTACTTGATATCAGTTGTCTTAAATTTTTTATCACTAGCTATTCGTAGAGGTAGAGTCATTATGAAAAGTAAGTAAGAGCACCACCACGTTTTTTTTTACATTAAAGTTAATTTTTTGACCATTGACTTTATTTTTATTATTTTTAACTTTTTAGTTCACAAATGGGTTTTTTTCAGTTTTTTTAAACTATAATTTAATTTTAAACTTGTTCCTCAATATTGGTGGAACAGTGTGGTTTTAAATTTTCCAACTCATCGATTAATTCATTCACAAGAGAAGTTTTTACTAACTTCTGGTGGAAGTAGATTGTAGGGGGGATCGATAAGGCTTTTCAGCCTCTCTGTCCCTCAACCAATAGGATCTTTTGTACATAACTTTTGATGAAAGTACAACACCATAACACTGAAATGTAAATTAATGTATTGTCATCGGTTCTTAATATGTGTGTAAAATTTCAAATGATTCGAACGCCCGGAAGTGGTTGAAAATTAATCTCAAAGATTCCTTTACATTCATACAGGAGAAGCTAATAAAGCGTGTGTAAAAAAGGAATAACGCTCATGAAGTGGGATACTACAATTGCGAGTAGCTCCATCTATACTACCAAGAAATTGTGGGTAATAACTATATAAAGTGAAATGATACAAATATAATTCATTTTCAGAAACTTAACAGAAATAATCGGAAATAACAAAAGCAAAACGATAAAATGTATTATAGCTTTGAGTTTTTTATGAAAATTGAATACTGTTTATAGAAAATCAGGAAAATTTTTATTGAAAAGGCAATTCACACATGGTACACATGGTGGTAAAAATCTATATCCATAAGTGACGACGATGGACTAAATCCAAGGCTCGACCCAATGAAGAATTCTTAAGCCGGTGTCTCACGGCGCGAGACTTGACGAGCTCGGCTTGAGGATTATCGAGTCTCGCGTCGTGTGACTGGTAAACTCGCGTAGGATCGAGACTTGGCAAGCCTAAGCTCGAGGTGGCTCGACCCTTCCCATGAAATGTCGGTAATTCTACAATCAACAAAGGCGCGTGGCTCGACCAGCTGGCTTGCACTGTATGGCTTGTTGAGCAGTCTCACGGCGCGAGGGAGCCTGTCGACAGTGTCAGCTACGACGGGAGAGCGGTAATTCAGAGAGGCAGTTTGGTGGCGGCAGAGTATTGTGTATTAACATGAAGTGAAATTCAGAAGTAATAAATGAATTCTTAGATTTATATGAGACCCAATCACAAAAATAATAAATAATACGCTGCTGCACATGCTATCCATTGTAAACTAAATAACTACTGCACTGGACAATACCTGCCTTCCTTGGCTCGTGCACCATTCTCAAGTCACTGATAGACAACGAGCCAGTCAAATTGTACACGACGTGAGACCGATCATGCTCGAGATTACACAAGCCTCACTCCTGCGCTTCAAGCACAATCCTACAAGCCAAGCTCGCCAAGTCTCGCGCCGTCAGACACCGGCTTATATCGTATTGCTGTTTACCAAATACCATATCAATAATGTTATCGATAACCAGCTGGTACACTTGCCAATCTTCAATAATTTGATGAGAAATATAACTTTTCAAGAGGTTGAATTAAACGATACTGACGCCGCTATAGGGTGCTTTTCAAGTATGTACCGCAATTCATGAAAAAAAGTTTCTGTAAGTCTACATCATTACTTTATATAGGTACATGAAAATATGCCGGAAACTATAAAAAAAATTGGTGAAAACTATAAATGAAATACAATTATCATCGGATACAATACAAACCCACATTGAATTTTATGCGGATAAAACGTATTTTGTTCGGTAGAAGTTATATGTAAAATCTTAATCAAGGAATTTTCAATAGAATGTAAAAAAAAAAATTAATAACGATTTTTACCAACCCAACATTACGACTCCTAGTATAGATTCCATTTGACAAATTTCATCTATTTTCTGAAGCAGTTCAGATTTTGATGTATCTGTTTGATTATTATTCAAAATGGCTTGGTCAACATTTCAGGTACACCCATTTCATAAAGAAAGGAGTTATTATTTTAAATAAAGCATTTTTTTTGTGTGAAAAAGAATAAATACATTCGTAACCGAAAATCCATTGTAAGTGAAACATCATCAAATTGCTGACACTCGCTCTGTGTGCCACTTGAAAGGCTGAAGAATATGTTTTGAGTATTGTTTGAAGGTTGTAGGCGATGTGGTAACTTGATTACTATCGTTTCGAACGTCCATCGTCTTAATGTATTTAAAAGGTTTTCACGACGTTTCGAATGCTTGTATCTGCAATCGTCTTCAGGTGAATACTGAAGACGATTGCAGATACAAGCATTCGAAACGTCGTGAAAACCTTTTAAATACATTAAGACGATGGACGTCCGAAACGATAGTAATCATGTTTTGAGTACATAGGAAATCTTCATTTTTGTGACAAGAACTTTATTGAAAACAATCATGGGGAAAGTCTATAAATTTTATTATTCTGTTTCAATCTATAAATATTCTGATATTCTTATTTACACCTTTTAGAGAAAGTTTCAATAAACTTTTTTCTAATATGATTCCTTAATAATGCCTTCATTTTATCTTGTTTATCAATAAAACCTTTTTTGTCGCGTGTTCTCAAAATTTCTGAATTTTCTAATGAGCATATTGCATTTATCTGAATAATAGTAAATATTTATTCACCAGAATATATACATTACAGTAAATTTATTTCAAAGCAGAGTAAAAATATAAATAAATATAAAAGCCGTTGAATGAATAAATAGTAGATACTCACAAAGGCCTGTGCGTGAGAGACCAATTCATAAGAAAATACTTTCAAGAAAATATTTGGCTATACTTATTTCACATTATCACCTCATAACCTTAACAATGATAATTCAGGTGGGTGATAAATAATTAACAATTATGATGGCGCTAATATTGAAAGCATAAATAATAATTATAATAACAATATAGGTTATAAAAACTTTACCAGGAATAATAAGACTAAGAAATGAAATTGTGAAAATATGAAAAGACGATAAAATACAACGTAAACTAATAAATCAAGAAGGGTAGTCGAATAAAAGACAAAAATATTTGTACGTATATAAGAATTTTCATATAATTTGTTGATTTTTTATATCAATAAGACTGTGAATATATGGTCGTAGTTGTCCAAAAATAAATGTTTTCAATTATTTCTTGAAAACAAATAAGGAATTCAATGAAATGATAGATATAGATAGCCGTAGAATGATCTTGGTCCCAAGAACAGATGATTATACAGTAGGCAGTATGTTTGTCGGATGTCCATTAGTCCATTAGATTTTTTCCGAATATAATTTTTTTTAATCGTTTCTACTATCTTGAGATACTTGTTTGTTACTCCTGCCCATGCGACAATTGCATATACTAGGTGTGATTAAACAAGTGCATAATATATCATATTCAGGTGTTGAATATCTTGGATATTTTTGAGAAATTTGAATATCGTTATTAGTCCCCAAATTTGTTTTCTAGGCTTGACATTTGGACATCCCATTTAAGGTGTTTATCGAAAATTATTCCCAAATACTCAACTGTTTTTGAAAATTCTATTTCAAGCATTGTTTCATTGTATGCGAAGTGTAGTTTATTATATGACTGAAGATTGCGGGAATAGCAATATGTTTTTTTGAGATTATTAGTAAGAGATGTGTGATTAAAATATTGTATTACTTGTGGAATATCGTTTCTGTGGTATTTTTTAATTCGTCCCAGTTGTTCCATTGTAGAAGATTGCAGTGTCATCTGCAAAGCTGGTGAATGGGCAAAGTGAATATATCGTTGACATATAAATTGAATAATACCGGTCCCAGAAAGTCGTAAACATTAATTTTGGACAGCTGCCCTCTAATAGAAATACATTACTTTGAAGAAGAAAAAAAAAAGACATTTCTAGAAAGAGCTGAAAAATGTATGTAAAAATGGATTCTGGTGATATTTGAAAGCTGATGAAAGAAATAGTGGATACCTGTAAAAAAACACTAGTCAGCGAAAATAAATTCCACCGCCTCTTTGATATCAAATAAAAAGACATTACCAAGCTACAGACTTCGGCAATACCATTAGAATGTTAGAATTGACAGACTGACCGTGAATGTGTCTATTGCGTTCCATCGGATTAGAATGGAGGTCGTTGACCATTCATCGAAGAAGCCAATGGTTGTTCGTCAAGGTCCCCGTTCCGCTTAAATTCCTACAGATTTTTGGGAAGGTGCTATTGCGCATAATAAACGCAAATTGCCAAGAGTTTGTTGTGTTAAGTGTTTAGCGAATTGAGAGTTCGACGAACTAGGACCCGTAGGTGTGTTTGTTTACTTACAGGACGATTTGGTGAGCCGAATTCCTCAGAAAACAATAGCGTGATCACTACCGTATGTGTAGAGCTGTTCTTCAAATACAGACTACTTACGACCAACTGAAAAAAGATAAACAATTCCTCAAATCAAAATATGATGCGTTCACAAAACTAGGACCTCCAATCATTTAGCTTTGGGAAATTTTACCAGGACCGATTCTTATGGATAAATTAAGTAGCTTTTTCCGTTGGATCTCTTCCACATCCTCTAATTTGATCTGATGAACTAACCAAGCAGCATTATAGTGACGGAAACTGATACTGCAACTTCGACTCGGTGGTTAGTTATCACGTAATCACCTCTAAATCTACCACTATACAGTAGGAATAACTAAAATTTTATATGTGTATGGTTGTAGTCACGTAATTCCCATCTATGGTGGCCACTCCACAGTTCTATAACTTATTAGTGTCATTTGAGGTGTCTGAAACAGTATGGCCACTGAGCAAATCACTTTAAAGGTTTTCAAACTTAAAAGTGGGAAGTAACCGTTGCGGTAACCATCCTGTATCACTTAAATATCACTTAGAAGTCACAGTCACTTTGAAGAGAGTATGATAGTTTCGGTGACGTTTTGGTAACTTCCATAAAACCTTCAATGTGGCAGGCACTTGATTGTGATATGTGGTGATGGTTGCCACGTTCTTGCTATCTCCATAAGTGACAACCAAAGTTCCCATTTGATGAAAGTCACTACAAATTACAATAACATTCAAAATTCACCATTTTAAGGTGGCCTACAAAAAGTTTGATTAACCTGTTACGTGAAACATGAATGATATTCATTCAATATTTGGCCTGCGAGACGAAAACTAACCTAACTTTGCTCAAATTATTTTATTGTGGCTAACAAAAAGTTCGTTTTATCTGTTACGTGAAACGTGAATGATATTCCATCAATATGAAATGGGTTATGCGTTTTCAATAGACAATTTCAGTTAATTTTGAAGACACCGTGGATTGGTCAGCGCGATGACGAAAACTAACCTAACTTTTCTCAAATTATTTTATTGTGGCTTACAAAAAGTTCGTTTTACCTATTACGTGAAACGTGAATGATATTCATTCAAAATAAAATGAGTTATGCGTTTTCAATAGAGAATTTTTCTTGATTTTGTATAAAAAGGTTAATATAAATAGATCGGATCTCTGACTTGTGCTCCTGCTCACTATTTATACTTTAATTGTCAATTCTGTCTGCATAAATGCCAACATTTTCATTACTTGTTAATTGATCATTGTTACTTGATACTTGATAATTGTTGATTGGAGCTGCATAAATCCACTATACTTGCTACATGTCCTTTTTTAACAATTAATGAACGTGTACCCGCAATTTCGAGGTGATAACTTCGAAGTGGCAGATTATAATAGCCCGACGCGTTCGCCCCTTTCAAGGGTATAAGACCTATTGTAATTTTTAGGTTATAACTTTGAAGTGGTGAGTCATGGGCCTACGACGTGGGTGCCACTTTCCAATGGTGGAAAAGTTAATAATTTAGTTCCACTGGGCACTTTATGATAG
Organism: Gonioctena quinquepunctata; assembly: GCA_018342105.1. NCBI lineage: Eukaryota > Metazoa > Arthropoda > Insecta > Coleoptera > Chrysomelidae > Gonioctena > Gonioctena quinquepunctata. The sequence goes on along the minus strand of JAFIRS010000586.1, from coordinate 28,376 downwards.
GAAGAGCTCTAGAGTGGTATATTTACACTTTCTGCCACTTTAAAGTTATATTCTCCAAAAGCCCCCATATTTACATAAAATGCTGGGTCACCATTATCAGAGAAATGATCGAAATATTCAATAAAGATTTATTTGTCATCAGCACTGCATCAAACGTAGTAATTTGTTACGTAAGTATTTGTTTCAACTAACCAAAATTGATAAAACAATGTTTTAGGGATTTGAGTACATCATTTCAGAGGCTAGTTATTTCCAAAATTATGTTTTCCTTAAATAAAGTGTATTCAGAATGCTACTTGCTGTTCAAATGATTATCGAGAGCGTCGTCTTTGTTTCAGGGGTAGGATTTGCCCAACGAGCTTGTTGGAAAGTATTTCTTGAGTCGATGAAAAAATGCAGTTAAGCCTGACGAACTATTGCAACTGGAAAGTCATAAAAATGGGGGTATTTGTTTTTTATATGAAAGTCCTACCTATGAAATGCTATTGAGAATTGAAAAATACTGAAAATGTTAAAACGACCTCTTCCTCTAAATTTATATCTCCCCTCAAAGTGGAAATCATCGTTTTTATTGGTTCTGATAGGGAGAATTGGTGAATCTGCTCTGATACTTTGCAGCGTTTATTAAATATCTCTAGCGAATCGTAAACAAAATTTCACCGAAGTAATTCACAACAACAAAAATATCAAAACTATAATGGGAAAAATTTCCTCTGATAAAGTTTCAGGAAAACATTTATGTTTCCTTCTTCTGACCCTAGAGTGATGAGTAGTGGTAAAACCATAAACTTCTTTGGTGTGGTTCGTAAAGACACAACAAAGAAGCGCTATTCCAAAATAAACCAAGAGATAAAGATTCGCTTGTTTCAGCAACAAAAAAATCCACCCCCACTGCAGCCCCCAAAAGTGACTGGTATGGCATGGGAATGCCGAGAAGAACTCAGAGCCCTCGCAGAACAGATGTGGGTTCCAGGACACTGTGGCATCGAGGGCAACGAAAAAGCTGATGAATTAACTAGGACTGGCTCATCAATTCCATATATTGGCCCAGAGCCTGCACTCGGAGTGGCAAAATCGGCCATCCGAGGCTGCCTACAGGACTGGGTCAAACGAAAACAAAGAGAGCGCTGGAAGGAAGCCCCTCTCATGCACCACGGAAAAACATTTATTTTTTAATCCTATCAGCCTGATGGCGTCATCTTGAATTTATAGATTTTGACAAAACATTCATAATCTCCGAACCTGAAAACCGCCACATACCAATTTTGAATAAAATATGACCATAATAAGAAAACTCGTCCTCCGTATTGGGGCCAAAATCTTGAATTTATAAATTTTGACAAAAAATTCAAAACTTCCGACCGCGAAAACCGCCGCATACCAATTTTGAATCGAATCGGACCATAATCACAAAACTCGTCCTCCATCTTGGGACTGCCATCTTGAATTTATGAATTTTGACAAAAAGTTCATAATCTCTGACCCCGAAAACTCCCGCATACTAATTTTGTATCTAATCGGACCATAATCACAAAACTCGTCCTCCATCTTGGGACGCCATCTTGAATTTATGAATTTTGACAAAAAATTCATAATCTCTACCTGAAAACTCCCGCATACAATTTTGAATCAATCCGACCATAATTACAAATCTCGTCCGCCATATTGGAGCCGCCATTTTGTTTTTTCTCTAACATAATGCATTGTTACCGGAATAATGAACACCTGCCAAACTAGAAGTCGGTCAAAATCCACTTGCAAAATTTGACCCAAACTAACTAACGAACGAACAAGTGAAACTAAATAAAAGCTTTTAAAAAAAAACGAGTGTGCTTTAGACCACACGACTGAAGTAAAACTTCTTTAGCTCCATCTATATGTATTTTCAGACAACAAAAAAAGGCCATTAGAATTATTATGAACGCGGAGTACAGAGACCATTGCAAACCACTTTTCAAAAGCTTGGGTATCTTACCCCTTCCATCTCTTTACATCTATAACACCGTTCTTGAAATCCATAAAAATAAACATTTATTTTCGAAACATCAGGATGTTCATCAGTATCATACAAGAAATGCTGAACTGCTCATAATACCGTACTTTAGACTAACAAAGTCCCAGAAAAACTCCCCAAATATAAACCTTTACAACCATATACCGGAATATATCAAACAACTTAACCCCAAGTCATTCAAACTTAAAATTAAGTCATTCATGTTGGAAAACTGTTTTTATAGCACTGAGGAGTATTTGAATGCAACTTTTTTGTTTTGAGTAAATACATTTTTGTCACCTTGCCAGGGTCAATTCATTTTTTCGTACACGTGCTTGTTATAGATGTTTTTTTAAATTTTGTCATAATTAATTTAGGATTTTATATCAGAATATTTATTATGTGAATCGTTTTTTGTATATATATATATATATATATATATGTTTATATCGTATTTTTTAAGGCTTTTATATGTATATCTTGTACAATTCTTGTAACTCTTGACTTGCAGCAAACATTTAATGTAAAGTTGTGAAATAAATCTATCTATCTATCTATCTATCTATTACATATATTAATTTTCTAATAACCTATAATTTCATCATTTTAGTTTGGTAAATTTAGTAAATTATTATTAGTCATGAATGATTATAAAAATAAAATTAAAATTAATTTCCTAATTAATAATTTTCCCTTTTTGTACTGACCCATTGTGGGATTTTCATCATCAACTTCCCTTTGATTATTATCATGTTCAATCACGATGTCACCAATTATTTGTTATGGTGAACCTCTACAATTAATAAGTATTTTATTACTTACGTATTAGTTAAATTTTATGTTATCCTATTTTAAAAATTTGCTGCAGTAAATTGTAGAAACGGAAGAGTAACAAAATACGGAAGAGTAACAAGGAGAAAGAGAGAGAGAGAGAGAGACAAGAAAAGGACAGAGAATCAAACGAGCCCCAATGTCGAGAGTATAATGCCGCGTATTAGTAGAGGGAGAAAATAGACAAGGAAAAAGGAACGCTGCATATGACGCTACGACGTCAGCAACTTGTATGAGATACGCACTCACCTTTGTCGAGACCGTTCGCCTCGCCCGATCACACTTTTCGTAACGCTCTCGTCACGCATTCACCAGCTTACTCCCCAAGTCAAGCGTGCATAAAGAAGTTTTACTTCAAAAAAACGTCATCACAAAGCCATGGAATTCAAAGGCAAAGGATTGTACATGAGGAAGACTAAAAAACACACTGGACAGGAAATATTACCATCATTGGGATTATGAACAAGACGAGGTAGTCATGAGACCAGACCACATTCCGATACGATTCTCTTTTGACAAATTCTTCAGGGTATCTACACCTGATAGGACCGAATACAATAACGCATAATTTAACACCATCCTACAGGGATAGATCTGCTACACCGATGGAGAATAGTGCGGGACAGGGAAGTTTTCTAAAAACCCAAGGACTACCCACAGCTACTCACAGGGCATCCACATCTCTGTTTTTCAAGCAGACGTCTACGCAATCCTTCAATATGCGAAAGAACTTAATAGGATGGCTGTAAAAGTCGAGCAGATCCACATTTTTCATTAGAGGCAATGGGACGCCTGGAAGTGACGTCTCAATTGTTAACGGATGCAAAAGAGGAGCTGCGAACCCTAACAAAACGAATCCGGTCAAGATGATCTAGATGCCAGGACATCGGACGATCAAAGATAACAAGAAAGTCTACGAACTCGATAAAATGGGCTTGGAAACGTATCCAGATGCAGGACAAACCCTAGGGTACCAAAACGTACAGTACGATGAACTGTACAAAAACTACTATAGGCCAATCAAAAGAGATTTTCTGCTCTAGTGGTTCTGTGACAAAAATACTACCAGGAAACCGACTGTGCCATCATACGAAAGACGGTCCGTAGTTATATCTTATGTTTCCTACTCGCAAGTCTCATTGCTGAATTTGTTATGAACATTTAAATGCAAAAAATATTTTTTTTTTTAGTTCTTTGCTTGTAACATGAAAACTAATGAAGCAATCTAGACAAGTTGTAGAGAATTAAAATACAAAGGAAATAAGTTTTAGCACAACTCGATCGGATTATCAGCAAAGGAGAAAAACCGGAAAAACCAGAAAAATCAGCGTTTTTTTTTTAATTTATTACTTCACCACTTGTAGAGCAGGCTTTCCACTAAGATTGTGTCCCAGGTAACAGACGCAGGAAATAATACACCAAAGGACCGTATTACAAAATAACAGCAAACCTGTTAACTTCAACAAGAATAAAATAAAATTATTACATAGCTCATCACTGGACATGCAATAGTAAAAGAGCAATTCAACAAAATGGGAATAGTGATAACTTACAGATTATACGGTAAGGAACCAGAATTAGTGTCACATATTCAGTTACACAGCAAAGCTTTGGATTCTATGACAGTCAATTTTTGGACAGCCAATTGGTGAACCAAAACTATATAGTTTACACTTACACTTGTATAAACTTGTACAAGGCACAAAAATACTGGAATGGGTACTGTAGCAGAAAGTGGCAGGATGGAGTTTTCAGTGGGTAAACCTGAGGCAGAGAACATAGGGATGGCCACACTATCAAGGGGTGACCATAAAAAAGGAAAACAGTTTCGTCTTCAATGAGCCCAATTACAGTTTTATGTTGCTTTTTTGAACCTCTTCAAAAAGTCGGCCACGAACATTTTATCCATCAGTTCAAAAAAAAAGTTTGATACTAAAATGAATATTTTAAAAAGAATATTATGATTTTTCGAAAGATCTCAACAAATGTAATTTTCCGGAGTACCTCAAGGTGCTATTGTTGAACCATTCTAAGACGATATACGGAATGTTGTATATAGGAATGGTGTACATTTAAATTCAGAAAAAACATTTGAAATGTACCCAGAATGGGTCTTAAATATATGTTTCGTATATTATATATGTCCATGAAAACAGAGCGACTTGATTGGTAGTTTCAAAATTATTAAATAGTTTTTTCAGCCACAACTTTGACAGCCGCGTAAGAACACGTGGACCATATCACCATTTTTTTTCATGTTGACTCTTTGTCTCTGCTGAAATTCCAGCAAAGTGAAAATATGTAACTCTATGAATTACTCAAATTAACTACTGCTCTATGGTTTTTAGATTCGTTTTGAACGAAAAAAATAATTGCAGAAGATACAATAGATTCCTGCACAAAAAATAAGCTTCAACCACATGTTAAGGATTTAGCTCCTGATCTATTTTTGCTCGACAATCGACAGGAGAGTTTGAAGGTAGCTTTCTAACTTTCTGAAATTATCTACATTCCGAAAAGAATTAAAAGTCTTTGAGTGGATCATTGTTAAATTTCATTATTAACAGTTATCTTCATGAACATGGGGAAAATGGAATAATGAATGAAGGTGAAGAATTGACAACTTTGATGCAACACACATGCTTTTTAGGTGAATAATTTTATTATGAGAACTAGGTGAACTAAAAAGTTCATTTAGCATATCCAACCATATACACTCCGTAGTCGAAAAACTAATTCTAATGTATTTTCGTGAAATGCACATCCAAACAGTTGATGATTCATTTCTTCAGATTCATCCTGTATGCGAAAGAATTAATGTGTGGGTTTTGTATAATACTAATGAGAAAACTACAGTGTAGGTCGTGTTTTGGTTAGTCATTGTTCCTAAAATGGTTCCATAATATGAAAACGCCACCTTTTATTTTCCACGCACTATTTTTCAAAAAGTAAATCTATAGTTCGAATATCGATCGAGGCTTTTTGAATATCCTTTCAACTTTATAGATTAGGAAATTTCTATTTTTTGTATATTACGCCAACAAATTAAATTCCAATTTGATAAAAGTTCGTTCTAAATAAATCGTAGAGCCCGTCTGTGCCTAATTTGTTCAAAATAGATATTTAAGCGAAAAGGTTGTTAAATTAAAGAGTCATTATTGGAACACATGTACATTAATTGTTGGAAATGAAAGTGCCTTAGATAATTGAAAATCACGTAATACGGGAGATATGTAGACTCGATATAATAATGATAATATAACCTTATCAATTTCCTGTTCGGTATTTCGTGGAACTATTCATAAGTGAATGGATGATTATCAACGCTGAGGTACTTAACTAGTCCAAATGTGCGAACTATAAAGATACATTTATCTATGACTATTGAAAAAAAAAAGTCATGGTTATCAACATTGTTGAATAATGAGATGAATTACTCACACCAAGCCACTCTCCGTGAGCAATTAATTATAACGCACAGGATAAATATACCTTAATTTTGTTAGGTATCTATAGTAATAAGTTATATATAAATGTCAAAATGAATAGAGTACATCTCAGAGAAATGAAGAAGTTTATAGTTTTTATTTTCAAGAGCTATGCTAGGGGAACACGTACTGCTCTCAAATATGAATTATATCATATTTATTAATTAGTTTTTTTTTCATTAATGAACACCATTATCCTGCATAAAATGAAATTGGTGCAAATGTGGAAATATTGACAATAAACAAGGGAACTGCAAACGATAAATAACAACCAATTTCGGGAGAGTGGGAGAACTTCAACGTTAAAAAAATAGGAATAAAATTACATGAGTAATAGCCATCAACAGGCTCGTTGAGTAATATATTATGGGTCCTTGAATACAATGACATCAAACTTTATTCTAGGGTGATATCATAAGTGCTAGGGGTTTAATAGTTCATTTTTTTTTCAAGAAAGCATTTCGCCTGGAACTTTTACTGAGTGCGATTTGTCTTATTATCTAATTAAACCACGAAAGCGAACCTTGAGTGGTTTTATCTTTGCAGCAGCGGTTGCTAGTCTACCTCTGCTTCATTTTCGAAAGCGGTCCAAGTTCCTACTTCATAAAATATTACAGTATCATCAGCAAATCGAGTTATATTACTAAAATTGTTTAATATTAATAAACCGTTTATATAATTATGTAATAATTACGGGCCTAACATTGTACATTGAGACACACCACATTTAGTTTACTATCGATTACTCATCACACCTACTCTCACAACTTGAAAAATAGGATAAATAGCTTTCAAAAATTTTCAAACAAGGCCCTCTTATTTTTTTTGCAAGAGCAGTCGATGATCAACATTATAAGAAGTCTTTTTAAGGTCAATGATAATAATAATAATAATAATAATAATGTATTCATTTAGCATCAGTACTACATAAAAAATACATACAAACATTGTTATGTATAAGAAAACTAAATCTAACTGAATACAATTTAAATTAGGAACAAAATTATAATAATGAAATAAAAGATGACAAATACGCTAACATTTACTTATAAACAAATTTTCTCAAAAGCTTTTTGAACTGGTTTAAATTATCACAGTTTTTAATAATCACAGGTACTTTATTAAAATCAATCGAACCTTTGTATAAAAATGAATTTAGCATTTGGGTGGTATTACATCTATCCAGTAAAATGAAATCTTTACAATTTGTAGTATTATAATTATGTACATCTCAAAAAACTTTTAGTTTATCACAAATATATTCAGGTAAAATATTATGTTTCAGTTTAAATAAAAACAATTTCACTTCAAACAGAATTCTTCGTTCAACAGACAACACATCTAGGACACCCAACATAGATTCAACAGGTGTGTAACGATTACAATTTGAAATCAGTCTTATAGCTCTGTTGTTGATTTTTTCCAAGTGGCTAATTTTATATTGTGGTAAATGAAACAATTTTGTGTGCATTGACAGATTCTTGCCTATTCTGGTAATAAATCCACCTTTTTTGAGAATTTCAAGTTGGAATCCAAAATTACACCCAAATATGTAATTTCTTCATCAAAAGGAATGTTTCCCCATTTATAGTAATCTGCATATTCTCAATACCTACAGAACTTATTCTTGACTTTTTGGCGAACAAACAAAATTTAGATTTACCTGCATTTAAACTTAATTTATTATAACACAGCCAGTTAAATAGATTGTTGAGTTCATTGTTTCTATGTATTTGTATTTGTTTTTACTTATTACATAGAGCATTGTGTCGTGCGCAAACAAAATAATTTTAAATTTTTGAGTCACCTTCACCATATCATTGATGTACAACAAAAACAATAATGGGCCCAAAACCGTCCCTTGCGGTACACCGTATTTTACACTCACAGATTCAGAAATAATTTTTTTATACGTTACACGTTGGACTCTATTACACAGGTAAGATCTGAAGCAATTTAAAAAGTTATGTCTAACTCCTATTTGCTCTAATTTTTTTATCATATTTCTCTATCTTCTGTTTCGAAGGCTCTTTTAAAATCTAAAACTACGCCAAAGTTAATTATCACAAATAGCTTTGAGGAAATCATCACAGATACCAACAGACTCACATGAATGATCTTTACGAAAACCTGATTGGGTAGGAACTATTATTTCATTAATAACACCATAGTTAAGTTGCTGTTTTTTTACACCGAATTCCAGTAGTTTTTCAAATATGGGGACTGTGTTAATTGGTCGGAACTCATTGTGTCACTTTGTATTTTGCACCTTGGGAACAGGAATCACAGTTGACAATTTCGATGACTCTGGGAAAAGACCAGAACTAAGTGATGTATTACTGATGTTTAAAAGACAACAGCATAAGAAACATCGCAAATGACCTGCTTAGATATATCACTTTCATCACCTTCCATATTTTTTAGACTTCTGAGTATTCATTTTTGACATGGATTTTTTTTTTCAAAATTAGAAAATACTTTATTAGGTAGAGGGGTCCTGGTAATATATGGGGTATCACGTTTGCTGTTTGTGGTATATTTTGAATAATTTTGTCAATACTATCCACGAAATATTTATTAAATTCAAGGGCTTTGTCTGCCTCTTTTTTTACTATTGCTGTTTCAAAACTGCTGTTTCGTCTGACATGGTTTGTTTCCAAGTAAGAGTCTTAAGGTTTTTCCATAGTTCTTTAGGGTTGTTTTTATTTAAGTCTATGGTTTCTGCGTAATATTTTTCCTTTTCTACTCTGATTTCATTTAAAATGTTATTTCTTTTGGCTTTATACTCAACTGTTCTAATTTTTATCTATAACAGCCCTTTTATATAATTCATCCCTTTCCTGCATCAATTCCCTAATCTCAGGAGTAATCCATTTTTCGTTTAAATATTTTTGTTTATGGACAATTTTGACCCTAGGACACATACGGTCTATGATGTTTTAACATCTGTGACAAAAGAATTGGCTAGCAGATTTACACCAGAGATACTATTGTTCCAATCAATGTTAATTAGCTCTTGTTGTAACTTATCACAATTCGACATAAAGGTATACTTTTTTCTAAAGATATGTGTATAATTTGAGTCAGTTTCAATGTCACATTTATGGTCACCGTATATTTGTATTTTATTAGTATAGATTTGCTCCAACTCAGTACACTCACACGTCAAAACTAACTTCCTAATTTCTCCAAACGATCACTCCTTTTTCAAATACCTGATACAGGTATCGTGATCTATTTTCGAATTGAAACAACGCAAATAGTCTTGCCTTCTAAATTATTGAATGGAAATTCGAGAGATATAATCTAATAATAATTGCCAATTTAGCTGCGAACCAGATGTAACAGAATGCTTGTTTAAAATATTTCGCCGTGAACTAGAATGTGTTTTGATTCTCTACTTTGAAATAGCCATTGTATGAGACTTGCAAACGAAGAATATTATATTTTCATCACATTGTATGAATAGAGATTCATATCGCCTGCTAAATTATTCTTCTAGTAAACGTTCTCTGCATTTTTCTCTGCTATTCTTATTCTTAAGTGTTACCGAAATGACTTCCAAGAAAGAAACGGGTTTCAATTGTTGATATTTACATACAAATAATCATTCCTACTTATGTCTAGGCACGAAATCTAAATATCTAAATACATTTCGTTAATTTTTAATCATTTTGAAATTTTTCACACTCAAATAAGCTCAGTATTATATTTTTAGTTCAATATGGAAACCTGTGTCTTAGGTAATTTATTGAGGAGTTATCCAAGTAATGTATCCAGAATCTAAGAAATCGATGAGCTGAAAAGTAGGAAGTTCATTTTTAGGGGAAAAGGCTCGATAACTATATATTTTTCGAGCTCCTTTCCAGTTTCACTGTGAGATGATAGCATTTTTTGAAATTTTGGCAGTTTTACTAGTTTTTTTAAATTAACTAATAGGTTTCCTATTAATTTCATCCGATACTATGCACGTCAGGATTGCGGAACTGTTTTGGAATAATGAACGGTATTTTCATTTTTGACACTGTTTGATATTCTTTCAACAATTTCTTCAGATGTCGGTTGAAGAGATTGAATGTAAAACTATCGTTTTTTGTAATTTATAGAGGACTTTCGTCAATCTGTATTTTTATGTTTGGTAAAGGTACAAAATTTGGGAGAATTCCGAAACAACCCATTTTTCATGTGTTTATCATGTTGTATGTTTGTTCCTTTGTGGTGCTCTAGAGACCAAACGCGTGGGCCGATTTTGATGATTCTTACGTCAATTGAATTGTCTTAATCTTGCGAGTGTCAGTAGAGACATTAATCAAAATTCAATATGGCGACAACCAGACGCCATATTGTGAATAAAGACATGACAGTAATGATCAAAATTCAATATGGCGACAACCACACGCCATTTTGTGATTAAAGAGACAGTAATAATCAAAATTCAATATGGCGACAACAAGACGCCATATTGTGAAAAAGTTATAACAGCGTATAGCTTGGTACATCAGTAATTGGTTAATTTGCTCGTTAGTGGCTTTATTTCGGTTTAGTTACTATTTCGTTTTCGTTACATTTTTAATACACTATATCTTGAATATTTTGATAGAAACTCGGCTACAACGAACGGCTTAATGACTAGATATGGTTCGTTATAAAGGGTGTTGGCTATGAAGAAAATATGCAGTAGATTTTCACCCACTGTCAAATTTTCTAATTATATCCAGCTCAACCAACAATGTAATAGCCTTCCTGCATGCTTTTGTAGTAGGTATATTGGTACAATGCAGTTGACACGTACTAACACTACACCATGTATCTAACAAATCCCCAACATATAAATAGGGGAACTCCCAGCGGTCGACTGCGGTTTTGAAATTTCGCAAATTATCGGTACTTGATTGAACAATCTTTACTTGGTAGTTCGTTATAACCGAGTTTGAATGTATCTTGTCGGAGGTGGTCTGAACCTGATAAATATAGAAAGAAAGGCTGCTGCTCTGTTTTTGAAAACTCAACAACTCCTACAAATCCACGGTGAACAAAATATTCGAAAATGGAACTGTTGATTTACATTCAGCTTTCAACAATATTAAAAGGTCACTTACAGAATTAGATACTCCATTTAGTAGAGATGAAATTTTAACCGCAAAATTCATATACAAAGAAATGTTTATTGACAAAACAGTGCACAGTCCAACTGTCGAACTCAAATTCCCCCAGTATGACTGGAAAAATATTTGGAAGAAGATTTTGTGTAATCTCAATATTCCTACGAAATGGAGATCTAGTGCATACAAAGCAATTAATGACACTTATCCAGTAGGCCATAAATTAAAAATGCACGGAATCCGTGATACGGATTCATGCGAAAAATGCAAGACTGTAGATAGTTTAGTCCATAGAATAAGTATTGTGGTGATGCTAAAAATACGTGGGAATGACCCTCACACATATGAAGCGGAAGTTCAGAACAAACGTGATAGAAGCAGAGCCAAAAGATATATTCAGTTTGCACATAATAAATAAAGAAGACTTAAATGTATGGTGCTGGGTATTTTGTGGTCTAATATTCAACAACATAGAAGCAAAAGGCAAATTAGAAGATTTCAAAAATATAATGAGAACAGAACGCTTCAAGATAATAAAAAAGAATTGTTTGGAAAACTTTTCCAATAAAATATTTTTCTTCTAGCCCTACTGCTGTGATTAGTCTATTTTTTTTGTAAAATATAAGTAACTATAAGGTACTATTATAGTGAAAATTGTAATATTTATTTATTTTAATAAAGGTTTAAAAAAAAGTGACTGAAATTATCCATCTACTTTGTTGTAGTATATTCATTTGTTATTAATGAAATCGTTCATGTACTTTGCTAGGGTATGATTCAGTACACATGGTGAGAGTTTGTACCTATTTGTTGTATACCTGAGTAATAATATAACCCACAATGTTACAAGCACGAAAACGTCGTCGGTCGTGTGCAAATCTTTCTCGTGAAACCAAAAAAGCCCGACAAGAAAGTGCACCTCGCGAAACTCAGTCTCCGGCATCGCGACAGAAACAATTGCAACACGTTAAGATCAAATTCGTCTTAGTTATAATAGCCAATCACCCACAAAAAAAGTAAATTTAAATAATGACTTTACACCACTTTAACAATTCGTTTCAGTATTGTTCTCCATCAATTTTCGATTTTATGACAGTTTTATCAGAATTTCAAAATGAGGTTAATATCAAATGTAATAGTATCAATACTCCTTCAAAATCAAGACATTTAAGAAGCAAATCTTTTCTCAAGGACAATAAAATCACCACTCTAAATTTTGTAAAAACTGTTTCCCACATATATTGTGCTACAATAATATTTTTTTGTATTTCTCCCAATATGTACCTACTAAGAAAACAAATAAATATCTGTACCGTAATAAAATGTGTCCAGTTTCATTATGTGTATTCGGGTAGTTTCTTGGCCCTTTGACCAGTTCACTACCTCAAAATTCTTATTACCTGGCTGATGTGACCAGATTCGTATCGCCCTCGGTCAGAAAAACCCTCAGTGAAATGACTGATTGTTGGAGTGTTTTTATCATGTTTTGAATCATTTTTGAATGTTTCATAAAAACTTGATATGGCCTTAATTTTTCCAGCTTTTCCATAATTCAAGTTTCTCCATATCCAAATGAATCCTCCACCTAATTGTAAAATGTACGAAATCTTAATTGCAAAAGTTCACTCACAATATGTGGGAACAATATTCATAAGCCCATATAATCGGGTAAAAAACTTCAAAATCACACGCACTGTCAACTCGAATTCATTTCTCAACATTAAACCGTTCATTAGTGTCCATCTGGAACTTTCATTTAGTATTCGGCTCGATAATTAGAACTCCAATGCTAATTCGCTGTCGAAAAAGATTCTCGCTGGTATACTCCGCTGAACGAAGTACCTGCTGTTCTGCGGAGGTCGTTCAACTTGACTTCCGTTTCTTCTGCTGCGCTCTTGGTTTTGCCACTCTCGGACGTATAATTAGACGAGTAACGAGCCCCAGATAATAAGATAATGTTGGCTGCGATTTTTTTTTGTGCCGATTTTGCAAGAAAAAACCGGGCGAACTCTTCCTCAGTAGAATCAAGTTGAAAATAAACTAAGAGTTAAGTGTCGCCAAACCACCGAGATACAAGTATGGTGACAGAAGAGGGATACATGTTAATCCTCTTCAATTCCCAAGAATGGTGTTTCTGCATCTTTTTCATTTCTCTTTACTCCCGTGTGCCCCGGAACCCATAGGGGGGTGACTTTGTTTTGCCTGCTTAGTTCATTTAGTTTTCCTTAGCAGTCCAGACCATTCTTGAGCTGATTACGAGAGAGCTCAGCGCATTGATGACACGATGATGATCACTCGTCTGCGATAGTTTCTTTCGACGTTGAACTGGACGCGTTTCCCGATATCTAGCGTATATTTCCGCTTGAAAAATGCTTGGAGATTTGCCTAGACTTCCAGATTATTTGGTTCTGGGCACCTATTCAGTTCCTTCTGTCGTTTCAGAGCTATATGTGTACTATTTGATGACGTTCTGGTAGGGTAACATGGCACCCGTTTTTTTATTTTCGTTGAATAAGGAATAGGTCTCCTGTCGATTTCAAGGATTCTACATGAATTTGACTTGAGCATTTCAATGCCTTTTCATTTCTTCAACTGTGTTAGGTATTTTCATTGTCGTAGAAAAAGGAAAATGTTGCTATTTTGTTCCGAAAAAGGGCAGGTTTATCTGTACGGATCTCAACGTCAGGAAGCAAAAATTCATTCAATTGAATTGTTAACTGAATTATGACAGAACATTGAAATTCCCATACTTCTGCAAAAATGCAGATTTCTGTCTGGATTTATAGATATTTTCGTAATAATTATCCATATGATGAACCAAATTAGTTGTTTTTCATTGTGGGCACATAATTTTTTGGTAGACCAACTGAAGTCACTGATTTGCAAACAAAGCAATTGTGTCATCTCAGACGATTTTAGAAATTTTGTTTTGAAACACCTTTGTTAAAATCACCTTTTTTATCTACACTATCACCTGTTGAAATATGTACACCCAAATTGTTTACACCATGTATAGTTCAAATATAAATTATTCGTAGTATTCACATTTTTATAAATATAATTTATCACTCAAAATTTCATCAAGCATTTTTGTGTAGCCCATTTGTTGCAGTACTCAACACAAACATATGGATTGTTTTTGTTGAGCTTTCTCATTTATGTTTGTTTGAAGGTTGTAGACAATGTGGTAACTTGATTACTCTCATTTCGGACGTCCATCGTCTTAATGGATTTATAAGGTTTTCACGACGTTTCGAATGCTTGTATCTGCAATCGTCTTCAGGTGAATACTGACAAGTTTAGGTGCTACTTACCAATTTATATGTCTGTCGGTGCAATGGTGCGTGTAATTCCGCCATGAGTAGTGGTGCGTGTAATTACGCGCGGTGTGGTAGTGCGCGAAGATTCGCGCCTCTGCAGTCCGCCAGAAAGAGCAATTAGCGGCTTCCACACGTTCTTAATCTCAACGCTTGGTTGACTAAATGCGTTATTGGCTCTTTGAACTTTCGTTCAAACCAATGCTCCTCTATGTAGGATACTTGCGTCGTCCCAATTCGATGGTGCTCAGTCCAGGCGTGGTCAGCAACTCCCGATTTTGACGTTTCTCCACGTTGAGTCTATTGCTTGTGCTCATTCAATCTTACCGATAACGGCCTCTTTGTCTCTCCAATGTAGGAATCTCCGCATTTACATGGAACTTCATAAATGCAATACTTACTGATTTCATTTTTGGTCTTGCTGAGAAAACTCCTTGAAGTACTGCCGGATTTGAAACAGCTCTTGATGATGAACTTGTTTCCGATCTTCTTTGTTGTTGCTCTTCAGATGTCTTCGTTCTCTGGAGTTATTTCAATACTTCTCCTAGAAGTTTCTTGGGGTATCCATTCCGGTGAAGGTCCTCTCTGATGTGGTTTAATTCGACATCTAGTGACTCCTCGTCGTTGCATATGTGCATCGCATTCTCTACCAACGTTATCACGATCCCTCTCTTTGTCGAACTCGGATGGTTGTAGTTGCCCCGTATATTTCTTCTTTCTGTAGACAGAGGTGAGGATTTTATTGCCTATTCTCTCAACGTTCACATCGAGGAAGGGTAAGGCACTGATGGTGTCCATTTCTATCGTGAATTTGATCGAATCCCGATTCTGTTAATTCTTGAGAAGAAATCCTGGAGATATTTATCTCCATGATTCCATATAATGAAAGTGTCATCCACAGCTTTGGTTTGTATTCTGCCTCCTGTATAGCCAATTCCTCGACCCACTCCATGTATATGTTGGCTATATTTGGAGAAAGGGAAGATCCCATCGGGAGTCCGTCGACTTGAGAGAAGAATCGGTCCTTTTCCTGGAAATATGAGTTCTGTAGGCAGCACTGTAGTAATTCCAATATTGCATGGATGGGAAGGTCATTCCTCTCGTGGAGCTGATTATCTTCTTCGAGTTTCCTTTTGATGATGCTAAGGGATTCCTCTATAGGGACATTGGTGTAGAGGCTCTCCACGTCGAAGCTGATTAAACGATCTTCTGGTTCAAGTTCAACATCTGTGATGGTGTCTACGGAATGCTTGGAATTCTTGATGTATGAACTGCTATTTCCTTGTAAGGGTTGTATTATCGGTAGGAGGTATAACTTGTAGGTTGGTGAGTTCCGGGAGCTGGTGATCGGTCTCAGTGGTGTGTCTGGTTTGTGGATTTTTGGAAGCCCGTAGAGATGCGGTGGTTTGCTGTAGTGTGGCGTCAGATGTGATCGTTCGTTGTCTGGAATGACGTTTTTTAAATTTCCTCAGAGTGTTGTAGATCCTCCTTTTTATAGTGGGTGTTGGATCTTTCTTCAATAGTTTATAGTTCCCTGTGTCCCTTGTCATCATATGTTGTGGTGTCTTCGATAACCGTGGCGTTTCCTTCAACGGCTGGAAAAATCTTTATGGATGAATTCTTTTGTAGGATTTTTAGAGCCCTCTGTTCCCTTCTGTTCTCATTTATGTTTGGCTTCTGATTCATGTGTTTTTGTCAAAAATCAATGTTAACAATAAGAACACTCCACCTATAAAAACTTGTGAATTAGGACTCTTTCTTCATTCCTTTCAGATCTGTTTATCGCTTATTTTTCAATTTGAAGAGAAATGGGAAAAATCCCTCGTCTAATTCCACAGCCATTCACACACATATCGTTTTAATTAGAATACAACTTCTTTCCAGGTTGGAGATTGAAATTATGGTTGTTTTGCGCAGGATATTGCCCATTTCCTTAATTACCCAAAAAAGAATCGATATCTGATTTTCTCAGAGAATACCTTGAAAATGATTCCCAGGGCAGAAGGTTCACAAAATTGCGGTAAATCGTTCATCGAAGTTTACGAAGTATGATCATTAACTTTGGTAGATTATGCAAGAAAAAATATTTTCAAAGAGATTTGAATAATAGAATAGTTTTTTGTTCAGTTTTTTATTCTAAATGTTTTTCGCATGATTTGCGCTCAGAAAATTGAGTTTAATTTGCCCATGAGGAAAGTATTCGTTGTCGGTAAAAATCTACCACAAGTTCGGTAGAATTGTTTACTGAAAATGGGGTTTTTCTCCAAATCTAAAGAGATGTGTTTATGAAAAAAAACATGTCTACGACTTTAAAAAAAATATGCATCTCACTTCGACGAAATATCCTCAAATAATTTAGCGACTAGTAGAAAAATGTCCAGTGACTAAAAATGTACACAACATTTTTGGTAAGACATTTCTTATAAATTTGTATACTTCTAAACTGCTCTGTGGTTGGCGTTTTGATTATGAATGTTATAAAAAAGTTCCTAGGAAATTTTCGATTACATTACAAATTTTTTTGCAATGCTGAGAAGTTCCATTATACGTTTCGTCTCTTCATCTCTACATTCGTCTATGTATCGCACTATAGATATTTTTAGTCATTTATTTCCTATCCATTATCAGCGTTGAATTACCCTTTATTATCCAGGTATATTGAAGAAGAAGGAAAGTATAATTATCGCTAAGAAATTATATTGAGTCATCTTCGAGCTCTCCGAAAAAGTAGTCTTTTACAAACATAAGTATATGCTACAACTGTTTGGTACTTTTCATACGAAGGCAAATTTTCGAAGAAGAGACAAAAAGTCTGATGATAAATCTATTTACTACAAATTGTATTTAGTATTCAAGAAATATAATCAGATTTTCCGCGACCACTTCTCCATTACTTTTATAAAAAGGGCTAGCACCAAAAAACTTTTCCCAATTATTTCAAGTAAGGCAATTTCTTGAAACCATTTCATTGATCTTCAAAATACAAAGTTTTTGTTTTTCTTATATTTTATACACACTGAGATAGCAATTTGCACACCTCTGTATGTCTCCCTTCTTTTCAATCTACTGAAAATAATCTATCACAAAATTCAACTAGCTTATGCCCGCGGATTCAACCGAGTGGTTTCGAAAAGTAACATGTTTTTCAAACAATTTTTAATTCTATGAAAAAACTCTGGAGATACGTACCTCTCGTTTTATGAGAACAGGGATTTATTTATTTATTTCGGTTTGGGATACAGTACAGTACAGTATCTATTGGTAAGTAACTCAGATTTGCAATTAGTAGAACTATTAAACTAAGAATACTAATAAACAAGTCCACAATGTTAAACAGAAAAATGTATTTGGTAATAGTTTTGAGAAGATTTACAACTAGTGGAGCTAATAAACTGAAAATACAAGTCCCTAATGTTAGACAGAAAAAAATTGTTTGGTAGGAGTTTAGAAAAGTGAGAGTGATAAACATGAAAGTCTATTTCAGAACAGTATTTGTTAAAGCTATCACTGTACTGAGGAATGAGGGCATTTCGACCATTTTAGTATTTTTCTGGAGGTACATGTATTGAAACTAAGAACAGGAGTTGAGATGCATCCAAGTCATTGTTGATAATTTTGAACATGAACACTAAATCTGTAATAATCCTTCGTTTCTCTAATGAAAAATGCCAAATGTTATTCTTGCTGGATTTATGTCTTCCATGTTATAAACTCCATTCAATCGCCAGTTCAAAAATCAGATGAATCTACTTTGGATTCTTTCAAATCTCATTTTGTGGAGGTTATAGCGTGGATTCCAAATGACGCTTGCAAAACTCAACTTGCTGTGAACATATGTGAAATATAGGGATTTTATTGACTTTTATGAGTGGAAGTTTTTACATATTCTACTAATAAAGCCTAATATTTTACAGTATTTGTTAATAATGTATTCCCAATGCAAATTAAGCTGAGTTTATTATCGAATATCACACCTAGATCCTCAATGTGACCAACTTTTCCTAGATTTCTACCCTACAAATTGTAATCCAATTCAAACAGATTCAGATTTTCTGAGTGAGAGATCGTCGAACATTTATTCAAGTTGAGAAATAGCCTATTGGAGCAACAGTAGTTGAGAAGAACGTAGGAAGTCCGATTGGATATTCAAACAGACTAATGATTCAACTTTCGCAAATATTTATCAGGTCATCGGCATATAGCAGTATTTGAGAAAATTAAAAAAATCACGTCGATGATGAATATTAATAGTTATTCAATCAACTAGTGCATTAATCGCCATTTTAATAAACGAGTTGATTACAAAAATTTTTCGTCGACCTCGTTCAGGGGGGTCAACATGAAATTTTCGATATCCATTTCCTTCAACTATAAGGTAGTGTTGGTGAATAAGGCCCACCTAATGTTCGTAAAATTTTTTTCGCGTTCTTTTTTATACAAAAAATTTCGGAACATGATGAGTTTATTGTTTGTCATGTCTGCTATCATGTACTCATCAATACTGACCTCCTTTAAAACCTGAGTAACCAAAATAAGGCAAAAATAAAAAAATTGCAGTCGGGCCTTATTACCCGCATGGTAGGGTAATAAAGCCCATAGCAAGTTATGTAGAATTTTGTATATTTGTTGGATAAATTAGTATATTAAAGTATAAGTGGATAAAAAGGGCTTTATAACACGCGCGATTTTTCGAGCACGACGGCGCAGCCGGAGTGCTCGAAATAGAGCAAGTGTTTTTAAGACCAGTTATCCACGAATACTTTACGTTATTTTTTTTTATTGGTGCACTTTGAAATCATATATACTGGTATTATTACTACAAAAAATAGAAATAAGAACTAATAATGCAAGAAGGTTGAATTCGTGATGTGACATCAGTATACCTTTCGTTGTCATGGAAATGAGAAAAACATTCATTTGCAATTTGTTACCAAAGATCAATATTTGTTGTCACCAGAGCTCAAAAATGAATGATTCTAATATCGATTTTTTTAATAGTGAGGCAGAATCGCGGTTAATACCGCGAAAATCCAGTGATATATATGAAAAAAATATCCATCAAATGGATGGAGGAGCACATATAAATGAACGAATTGTGAGTAATATTTTATTTGACGTTACAAGGTACTCCTGTCAGATCAATAATCAAAAATTTGTCATTTAGACTTCACGTTTCTCAATTTGTTGATGTTGTCATGGTTACCTTTAAAAAACGCGCGTTTTTTAAAGTTCGATTTAAACACGCTGAGACGTGCTTTAAATGGGTAAAAAGGGGCACCAATAAAAAAAAAAAATTATAATAATAAAAACCCAGAAAGGTGAAATAATTATTATATATTATTTAAGAATTATTATATAAAACAAAAATAAACATTTTTTTACAATACTAATAAAGTAACGAAAAATTCTAACATTGTAATAAAGTAACACAAGAATTAAAAAATTCTAACAAAAAACTAAATTATTTTTTAACAAACAAAAACGTTAATCACATTCGCTGCAGAAAAAATCTTCAACGTCTTCTGCCGTCAGTCCGACGCAAGACACGTGGGCCTTATAACGCAATCAATCGTTGGGCCTTATTATCGGGCGGGCACGTTTTTCTTAAACATGCATTTTTCAGGAAAGTAAACAATGCTCTTAATTTTTGTCTTAGTGCAAAATATACTACCAGTATTGTAGAAAATGATCGCGACTTTTTCATTTTTTCAAGTAAAATGGTTTGAATGAAAAAATATGTTCTACCGTATACTTATAATATGCTCGGCGTAAAACTGCACTTGCCCCTCGTGAAGTTAACGGCGGGCTGATCTCAACGATATTATCATATAGCTTCCCCGCTGGGAAGATGCAACGAGCCATGTTGCCAGATTTGAAAAAAGTACCAGACTTCAAGAAGAAATGCCGGTGGGCCTTATTAACTGCCGGGCCTTATTCACCAACACTACCTTAGTCCGTAAAATAAAGGCGTGGAGTAATAATAAACCATCATTTAGTACCTATGCAAACTCCAAAGACTATGGGTTTTTCCTAGCAGTTCGTACTTATACCTACCTGGATTTAATACGATAAGCGGTTTTTTTTTGATTTTAAAATACATAAATTTAACAGCGCGAGTTCGTGTATGGTGAGTTGCCTATACCACAATTATACATTAATGGACCAAATTGACCATTTACAGGTTATTAATGGTCGATTTCGGTGTATGTTTGGTTGCATATATTACAATTATGCATTAAAAAAGAAATTGAAGGTTAATAGGGGTTATTAACGATCGATTTCGTGTAGATTAAACAGACTCGTTAATACGAGGTCGCCGGAAAAAATAATAAAGGTGGGATAAAGTGGGATGTTACAACAATGAGTGATGATTTATATTACTATTTGTGACCATTATATACATAAGAAGCGAATCATCGAAGCAGAACCCCATGTACACCGACTTCAGCAAGTTCAGAAATGAGTATATTATGATCAATTTTATCGAAAGCATTGAAGTCCATGGGAATATAGTCAAACTAAATTCGATAGTCCATAGAGTCAGAAATGTATTGAGAATAAATAATTAAGTTGGTTTCGATCCCGCTTTTAGCGAAAAATCATGTTGTTCCTCAATGATAGCGCTTTTCACATCTCTGAACAATTGATCGTATAGTAGGCTTTCCAACATAGTTTGCTAATTTATCCATAATTGATGGCCTCACTTTTTTCTCCTGAATTTTTGAAATATTGGGATCAAGTAAGTAACTTCCAAATTTTTGGTATAAGTTGAATAGGAACGTAAGTGGAACATATAAACTATTTGCACATTTTTTTATTAAATAATTAGGGGATAGAATTAAAAATAATCTCGGAATTAACACGAAAAACTTATTTACATTGATATCCAATAGATATTTCCAGATTTATTTTTCATTTTAGACCCTGATATAGCCCATCCCTCAAATTACAGTTTCCTAATGACTACCTTGATTTTAGAATTGTGGGGGTTTTTTGAAATATTGTATAAATTATTCTTAAGGGGGTATTTCAACCCCTTAAAGCTGATGTATCGTAAAACCCTATCTTACTTCACGTCTACACCCCGAAAAGAATCTATGCGTCGATTTATTTTTCAAATATTGATATATGGTTATTATATTTCGAGAAACACTCAGGTTAGGTGATGATACGTTTTAAGCTTTTTTTTTGAAAATCCAATAATTTTCGATATACGAATTGAAATATTATTTTGGGTGGTGTTCCACCACTTTGGGAGAACTGTTGATAATAATAATGGTATTTTGCTTTTAAATTATAAGATTTCAGCTAGCCGACTGGAGTTTTCCTCCAGTATTCCAACAATTACATAGTATTAGTAAATTTATTATAAATAGTTAATACTCGGTCCAAATCCCCAAAATTGTCGAAGATCGACTCTCATTTCTCATTTACAGTCATTATAATTCGATAGTCTTTGAATACCTCTTAATCTCTTCAATGATTAGTGCTTAATCTTCTAATGGAGTCTGGGAACACGTTTACAAAAGTGCCCGCCAGATATGTCTGGCGGTTGTTAATTGCATTCAATTACCGAGAAAGCTTACTTTTTCATTCTTAGCGATGCCGATTGCCTTGACCGTATGGGAAAACAATAAAGTTAAGTTTGAATGAAATGCCAATACCTATCATGATACGAACACGTGGATTTAGGAATTTTAAAAAAGATCGTTAATTTTTGGAGATCCTAGGGTTTTTGTTTTAGTGGAAATCCCTAGAGACGACTCTCAACAAAGTGCGCTGGGGGCCGGGGCCCGGGGCCTCCACAAGTGAGGGGGGGCCCCACAATAGACATTTTTAGGTAACATTTCCTTGCGAATACCGAATGATATGCAAAATTATATAAAAATAAATCAGACAACGGAAAAGCCGCTCTCCCACTTTTTCCACTCATTATTCGTTTTAAACATTCCAAAGCGCGTTTCCTATTCAAAATGAATGGTTAATATTAATTTTCGATCCGATAAATCATGTGTATATGCGGGAAAAATAACAAAGTAAATCATTGCACTATTATACAGTAAAGAAATGAATTCATCCACATCGAAAAATAGAAAAATATTATATCGTATCGAAACTAGTTGATTAAAAACATGAACAATTGATGAAACGGGAAACATTCTCAATTGAATGGAAATATTTTTCTGTGAATTGAAAAATCCACGATAAAAATGAAGTTATTTTTTGTGAATGTCTAACAGAAAACAACTACTTCCCCGGCTAAAACCACGCTGGACATTGAACTACATTTGATAGATATTCTGGACCCTAACTCAAAAGAAGAAATCTGAAATTGAAAATTTGCATGTTCATTCAGATAGTTATTTATTTGATAAAAATGCAAATTTTCAATTTTCTTTTGAGTTAGGGTCCTTTCAGAATATCTATCAGATGTAGTTCAATGTCCAGCGTGGCTTTAGCCGGGGAAGTAGTTGTTTTCTGTTAAACATTCACGAAAAGTAACTTCATTTTTATCGTGGATTTTTCAATTCACAGAAAAATCGTTCTATTCAATATTCAATTGAGAATGTTTCCCTTTTCAACATGAAGATAGTGACTAAAGTTTATCTTTCAGTCGCAGATGATTCCACATCTGATTTTATGAACATTCCGTTCATATTTTCAAACAAATCAATGAACAATGGAAATTCAACATTTTGTTTAATTTTTTTTTATATAAAATGAAGGATTTTCTGTCGATGTACCTATTCTTCGAACGACACAAGCGATCTCGGTACACAATTAAATTCTATAATTATAAGCTGAAGAAAATAATATTTCATTTATAAACACGATTGCAACAGATTATTTATAAGAGCCCTGTGCGCATTCCATAATAGAACAAACATTGTTTAACTGGTTTGAAAAATAATTAGGGGCCTCCTTTCCGTTGTTGCCCCAGGGCCTCCACACCTTTCAATCCGGCCCTGACAGTGCGATATGGTTAATATTCACAAATCCAACGTTTTACTCCCAAAGAAAGTGTTGAGGCACATTGACTCCACTCAATCATTATCTTTTCCACCACTAGAAAGTGGCGCCCACGTCGCAGGCCCATGAATCACCACTTCAAAGTTATAACCTAAAATACATATAAAATCTGTGAAATACGATTTTATTTTAAGGAATTTTTATTTTAGTGGATGCTCTGTTAGTAAGAATATGAGGTTATATAAATTTCATAAAATATCTTATTCTATTCAGGATTGATATTGTTTTATTCAATTTTTCAGGACTACCATTGCAGGATTTTGCATATAAATGCACTTTTAAAGCCCCCTTCCACCATATATTTTCTGAACCATATACTTCTTTCTATGCGTCACGACTAGGCCAATCTATTTAGGGGGTTATGTTTCACCCCGGCTTAACCTCTGGAAAATGAGTTCTCTAACACATTTAGAATTAACTTTTAAAATGGTGCCCGTCCGCCATTTTCAATGATTACGTCACTGATTACCATAAATACGTTTCAAGTTCAGTTATTTTACACCAAATTATGAACGACCGAGTATTTGATTTTTCATCGGAATTAAATTCAGATGATAGGTGGAATTAATATCGCGAAGGTCTTCACTAAATTATTCATATATTCAATCAATATATATTCAAGTAGGAAATCCGAGATTATCGTTCATACGAACATATTCAGGCGGAATGCTGTCATGAACCTGTCTGTAAAAGAAGGAAAGAAGATAATGGGACATTCTAGAGAGTTATTGAAAATTCTGGTCCCCATCCTTGAGAATTATGTTCATATTTTCTGGAATGTTCTAGTGTTTTTAATGCTTGTCCAACGAAATCGGGTGATAAATCTTTGGAATTGAGTTTTATCGAGTTCAAAGCATCTCAGACTAGCAGATTATTCCACTTCCATAGATTTATATATTGAGTTTATTATGTTTTTGGATATACTCGTTCATAATCCCAGAAAAATCTAACATGAAATATATTTCTAAATTAATAGTAGAATTATCAGAAAAATGAAGAGGGTCATTTTGGATATCCAAAGCTATTTTTCAAAAATGAAAAAATATATCGAAAGTATTACAGAAATAACAGTTGTTCCTTATAATTTATGAGGTAAATGGCGCATGAGTATCAAAAACTATTCGGCGCAATTTTTTTCATCGGATTTAATGTAGTACTGATTATATAAATGTATGCCATATGCCAACTTGGTGCCGTATTGTTTGAAACGAAATTATTAAAACAATTCTAAATGATGGATTTTTTAAGCGGGGCATTTTTTTCGAATTTTTTCACATACAAACATAAAATGTCTTGTGAGGTTTTGCGATAAATTCAATATTTATTGAGGTATGCATTTTTTTATGTTGAAATTATCATTATTTTATTTATTTTGAGGCATAAAAAATCAGTAAAAAAATACAATGCGACATATTTTTATAAAGTCATAATGCCTCTTGTTTCCAAACTTCTTATGAGGTTAATAAAACAATAGTGTGTTTTATGACTCATAAGACACTAGTGCCTTATTAGTCATAAAACACTGCCTGACTTTTGAATAATAAAACAGAGATAAAATTCAAGTTATTTATTGACCCCATTTCAATATTTCTTGTGATATACTACTTTTTCCATGGTATATTCTCGAACAACATATACTTTTCAGCAACTGCCATAAACATCAAATAAGCCCATAATTTAGGAAAAGTACTTATAACATAGCAGCAGTGGATAAAATGTTAAATTGCATGTCATGTCTTGTTAGCATATAAAACACTCAAGAAAAATATTTTGTGTTTTGTATGCTAATAAAACACTCATACAATAAATAACTATTTTTATATCCATTGAAGTATACCTAATTAAATCCCTGAGCAAATAATATGAAAAATTGTATTATTAATTACATTTAATATACATTATGCGCGTTTACTTGTCTCTATCTCTCGACAATTCAGAGTTATGAAGCTTTATTTCATATGTATCTCATGAAATATAAAATTTATGAAAATCAGAGAGAGAGAGAGAGAGACAGCAATACTGTAGGGTGAGTAGCAGATACGAGTAAGCGCGCATAATAAAGAATAAAAAAGTTATTATTAATAAAAAAAAATATATTTTTGCTCAGGTATTTGATTTGGTATACTTCAATGGATATAAAAAATATATTTTTTTACTAATTTTTGATGCCTTAAAAGTATCTGAAGTCATGTTCATTTGAATATTTATAGATAGATAGATAGATTAGATAGATTATTTATTACCTTTCTGCCATGTTACATGTAGGTTCGTCATCTGAATTTAAAAAACAAAAAACATACAACATACATCAAAAAACATACAATTATAATTTGATAATAATAAATATATAAATTTTCTGAAGTTTTTTTTTTTGGAAACTCATTAGAGTTTTTCAAATTTATGGCTGGTTAGAAACAGATTCAATATAATGTACAGTTAGTTACAAATACTATAGCCATGATACAGTTGAAATTGAAATTGAACAGTTGAATGGTAATCATTTTATGGATATTGAGTATATTTGAAATTCGGAAACGTCGTAGAAACTATTTGTGGATAGAATTTTTTTAAGATCAGTCTTGAATATTTTCAGAGATTGATTTGTTAGTGATTCAGGCAGTAAGTTGTGGAGATGACTCCCGCTGAATTTCTTTAATTTCGATTTATTTTTTTAGATGGTGTTTGCTTTTGTGGATGTGACACAATATTTTCAATATGTAGAAACTGGCCAAGGTCAATATTCGATGTTTCTTGAAGTGGTTTCTACAGGAGTCTTGATACTTTAAGTTGAAAATTAGACGAATAATGCGCTTTTGTAGGGTGAAGACTCTAGTTATCTCTGTGGCTTGGCCCCCGGAAATTATATTATAACTTATTGTTGAGAATGCTAGTGCATAGTAGACGTTAATCAGACCTTGAACATTGAGATATTTTTTGAGAGAGAATATAGCAAAATACGTTTTATGGAGCTTGTTACAAAGGTGATTTATTTGGTCATTCCAAGATAATTTCGAATCAACTATAGTTCCCAGAAAGTTGAAAGAGTTGACAGCTTGTATATTTGTGTTGCCAAATGGTATACTTGGATCAATGGTAGGTGATTTGTATTTGCCTGTGAATTCCATATAGCTGGTTTTTTTCAGATTAACAACAAGGTGGTTAATTTTGCACCATAACGAATAAATTCATATCTCAAAAAATATTGAATTTATAGCAAAAACTAAAAGGCATTTTATGTTTGTATATAGTCAAAGAATACGAAAAAAAAATTGTCCCATTCGAAAAAACTATTTTTTTAACTGTTTAAATGCTGGCGTTTTAAACAATATGGCGACATACATTTATATGATCAGTACTACATACTGAAGAGAATCCTGTGAAAAAAAAGCCGAATCGTTTTTGATACTCATGCGCCATTGCCTCCTAGACTATTAGACCGAATCAGAATTCATAACAACAAGACAATAAATCTGCCCAAGTTTCCTAAAAAAATTCAGGCTTGCGTGAGTAGCAGTTTTGCTAGTCTGTGTGATGCGTTCATTTATTAAAAGATTGAATAACCAAGGTGAAATCTTACCACCTTTCATTCCCTGTTTAAATCGAAATCAGCCACTGAAAACCACCTTTCACTCTTACATATTCGAGGCAGTTTTTTACAAGTCTCGATATCGAACGTTCATTCTTTACTAGAGCTCATTCGTGTCTGTGTGGCTAACATTTGGGAGGTAAATTATTTATTAATATGTCTCGCAACCATTTTTAGTACATTCAGAACTGATCATGGTGAAAGAAAGTGCCGTGAATTAAAATTTTGCAGTTTTAATTCTCGGCACTTTCCTCGATAAACCTAAAAGAATAATCACATTTTCTCTTTATGATATTCCACCTCAATTTCAATGTTCCAAACTTTACCATCAGATTCAGAGTCACTATCAATTGAATTATATCTAGGTTGCCAGGAGTATTCTAATTTTTCAATTCTTATGGAAACCATCACTTTTTTATTATGTATTGTATTTAGGTGTATGTCATATTTCCAACCCTAATAAAACCCGATAGTTGGTAACATAATTTTCAATAAAATATTTCTGTGAGAGTTGCGTGAAACTAACATGTCGGGTAAAAATCGAAAAGTAAGTAAAGGAAGTAGTATAATTGGGTTCCTAATGAACATTTGCTATCAAAGTGCAGTCGAGAGCTGAATTGCGATAAAAACCACCTTATCGCTTGGAATTTTCACAGGGGGACTCTACTTCTTTAGGGGTGGAATTTGGGTTTTCATGCTAATTCCCTATAATCGCAGCCTATTTTTGCGTGAAATCAAAGTAAAATAGAGCTATATACTGCATCATGCCAGTATATTGTCCAGTGCTTATTTCAAAAGAAAATAAAACAAAATCAAGGAAGAAAATATATGGAACAACGTTTTTGTCATAGCAAATTGAAATTATCAGTCAACACATAATGCCAGAGTGGAGGCCAGTAGATATAGCTACACGGGTACGGCGACACTTTTTCACTTTTCTAAAAAAGTACCCAGAATCTGGGGAAATTTCCTCTGACCCCGATGGAAACTCCCATAAGAGCCTGTGTATTAGAGAGAGAGGGAATTTTT